>PVJD01000495.1:0-224209 GCA_004026545.1 Mormoops blainvillei
CCCACGTGGCTGGGCAGTGGCTGAAGCCGCAGCACTGCCCCTGACCCTACGTGCTCTATGGGGCCTGGGCGCCAAGGCCTCCCCGTCAGCCCTTCAGGGTGCATGACAGCCACTGGGGCTTCGAAGGCTTTCATCAGAAAATTGTGGGTGGAAACTTCCCGGGGTTTGCTCTTAGCTTCTTGAGGCTTCTCAGCTTCAGATGCAAAGTGAGTGGGTGTCTCTCTGAGAAGCAGAAAGAGAGAACGAAAGTGAGGTGTTTCCCTTGGCCATGGAAACTCTATAAAGAAGGAGCTGGCCTCCCTCCTCTCGAGCAGTCGGTCCTCTCCGTGCCACCTGGGACTGCACGGGGCTGAGAAGAAGGAACCCCCTTTGCCGGGGGCAGCCCGAGTCTCTGGCTGCCATGCAGCAGACCCTGAACTACCCGTACCCCCAGATCTACTGGGTGGACAGCAGGACCACGCCACCCTGGGCCCCTCCAGAGACAGTCCTCCCCTGCCCCTCCTCGGTGCCTGGAAGGCCTGGTCAAAGGAGACCACCACCGCCGCCACCACCAATACTACCACCACCACCGCCACCACCACTGCCTCCCCTGCCACTGCCGCCTCTGAAGAAGAGGAGGGACCACAGCCCTGGCCGGTGTCTCCTGGTGATGTTTTTCATGATCCTGGTGGCCCTGGTTGCTGTGGGGCTGGGGATGTTTCAGCTGTTTCACCTGCAGAAGGAGCTGGCTGAACTCAGAGAGGTAAGCTGCCCCGTGGTCACGGTGTCCTGAGTGCCGGGCGTGGGACCGCTCTGTGCGGTGGAGCATGTCAGGCTGCCCTGGTCCCCGGGGACCACAGTCTCACTTGCAAAGGGCTTTTCAATCCATTATTCCTGTCCTAGAAATGGATTATTCTAGTCTTTCTGTGCTATGGACAGAGACTGCAGGCTCACAGAAATTAAAGGGACGTTTCCTCTCGGGGAAAGGCTCAGGGCCAGAGTGAGACCGACCGCTGCGGTCTTCCTTCCCAGGCTGGCGGACCAGCCTGGTGAACCACGTGCTTTGTGATTCAAGAAAGAAAGGAACTTGAGTCTCGCTGAGAAGTGAATTTGTGCCAATGGCCAAGCTAATTTATTCTTAGGGGAGACTTAAAACTGCTGGAAGTGTCCCAGATCACAAAGCTGAGGCCTGAGGAGACTCGGTGGCTTGGCCAAAGTCAGAGTTGGGAGAGCTCGTGAGGTATTGAGATTCCTTTCCAGGGCTTGGTTTATCTGACAAGTCTGCCCCCTTTGCTTAGATACTTTTATATTTATCATACAACTTTCTCTTTCTCATTGCCAGTCTTCCAGCCAAGGGCATGTAGAATCATCTTTGGAGAAGCAAATAGGTGAGTTCTTTTATACATGTACATTCAGTTTCCAAAGATGGTCCTCAGAGCTGGACCATGTCGGTGGAATGCCCTGAATTTCATCTGTTCTTGGGTACATTTCACTGCAACAGGGGTCCTGACTGATTCTGCATCTCTGGTCCTTTGGGTACCTCAACTATGAAGTACATTTGATTGTTCAAAATCAGTGTGTCTGAGTACTGCACACAATTCAGAATAATTTCCACTTGACTTTGGGAAGAGACGCACACCTCTACAACCCTGGCCCTTTGTCCCTGGAGCAGCTGGATCCAGGCCAGCCTCCTTCCTCAGGCCTCTGGGGTCCCGTACACAGGGCGGTGGCTATAACTCCTCAGGGGAACGGGGAGGTGGGGGGCAGAGAGAGGTCTTTCTAGGAAAGCTCTTCTCCTCCTTCAGTTCTCTAAGAGGTTACTCAAGAGTCAGGCTTTATTTAAAACATATTTTCTAGGCTATGTTTAAGCTTTTCAGAAGTGGGAAATCGATCGTATACATTAGGATGGTTCTTTGGCAGTCGTTAGAAAGCTCGGGGGAAGACTTCAGCCATTTTTCAAAAGGATGTCCAGCTTGCCCCACAGAACTCCCTTCGATGATGAAGGAAAGCCCTTGGCGTGAGATCCGGGGCAGGAAGAAGAGGAAAATGTTGAATACCAGCCTCATGACATTTCAGGACATGGCCTTGGAAACTGTGGGCAGCTGGATTTTGGATGCCCCAGCTCTTGTTAAACGAGGGGTCATTGAACTTGAGATTTGGTGCGAGTAGAAAGGGAGCACAGACAGCATCTGGTCCACTCATCTCATTTTTCAGAAGAGGGACAAAGACACCAGGCAGACCAGGTGACCTGCCTAAGAAGGCTGATGTGGCTCTACAGGGCTTTCTGGCGTGTGGACGGATGCCTCAGGAACTCAGGCAACTCAGGTCTCTCTGTGAGGCTTGTAGAATGAGCAAGAAAGATGGTAAGCAAGATGCTTCTGCGAAGGAAGCAGGCAAGTCTGCCTAGAAATTGGAAAGGAAGCAGAAGGCGGCCCCGGCCACCCAGTGAGGGGGGCCTGTTTCTCAGGATGTGCCGACTCCAGGGATCCAAGCCGCCCTGCTGCTGTTGCATGTAGGAGCCAACCCTGGCCCCCCGTTCTGGGTCCGAGTCCCTCGGTGTCAGGAAGTCCAGATGCACACAAGCCAAGTAGAAATATTTGCTAGAAAACTAGAGCCTTGGGAAGATTTCCTAGACTAAAGTAAGTTTAGAAATCAGTGGAATGTGGCAGGTGAACCAGGGACCCAATTACTCATCTTTCACCCACTCTCCGGAGTCCTTTTAGTGACAAAAAGTCAAGTGAACAGATGAGTCAGGTCTACCAACCCCATAAAGCAATTATCTTCTCTAGATCAACCCAGATGGGCCAAAAAGTGGTGAGTTATCACATGAAAATCAAGTAAGCAACTCTACTAATAAGATAAGAGGTGAAAATTAAAATAAAGTTTTCATCCATCAAATTAGTAAAGATTAAAATAAAACAAACCCAGACTGGAAAAAGGTGAGAGAAAAGGGTCTGCTTAAACATCAATTGACAGCCAGGGGACCTGTAAATTACTATACCTTTTCTGAAGAGCAGTTTGGAGACATATATACCGAGGGATTAAAGCTGTTCATTTACCTTGTAATCTTATCACAAAGAATTTATCTTTACAAAATAGAGATGTGCTTGAAAATGTATGTATAAGGATGTTCATCACTTCTTTATAAGGCTATTTGTACAAAGCAATTCAGAATAAACTTAAAGACCTCTTAATAGGAGATTAGTTCAGTACACCATGTGTATTCAGGTGGAGCATAATAAGCAGCAACTGAAAACCATATATTAGAAGGATGCTTAATGCCATCGAGGTTGTGTGTTCTGTAGTATTAGGTAAAAAGACAAGTTAGTTTAATATTGACTCTATACATATATGCACATCTTTATATCTTTCTGTTCTTAGCAAAGAACTAAAAGAATTTATATTTTAACATGGTAACAGTGATTTTCCTCTGGGAGGTACTATTTATACTTTCTTGGGTATTTCTTCACTTTCCATTTTTCCATAGTTAGCTCATTAAATCTTTTATTCATTCGTAAACATTCTTGGGGTGCTTCCTATATACCAGGCTGGGGGTTGGGTGGGGGGGGTCACCCCTGAGAACAAGAGAGACAAGGGGCCTCCCTCACTGAGCTTTAAGCAGTCTGGAGAAGCTAAACGAAAGCAAGCGAACAGATCACAGCATTTCAAAGTGTACTAAGCACACCTAAGATAGAGTGAGTGGCTTGGGAAGTCCCCTCGAGGACGTGTTGTGAGTGTGTGTGTGTGTGTGTGTGGAGTGGGGTGGGGGGATAGGAAAAGTATTTCGGCCCTGAGAATGGCAGGCGTGACAAATCCTGGGGCAGGAGACAGTCATCACCGAAGTGCAGGGTATATTCCTAGTTTCCTTATTCTAGCACTTCTCCAGCAGATGCGTTTATTGAGTGCCTTCTCTGAGAACCGTGCTGTAGGAGGCTCTCTGAGGGCTATAGAGATATGCACCATTTCCTGTCAGAGCGTGGCACAATGCCAGATGAACGTGGCACAGACTGCTTGTGGCGTAGGAATGACGCCCGGCCTCAGCTTTGCTTTTCCTGCCAGCAGACACCGCACTCATGCAGGGCGATCTTGGGTGGCTACTGAGGCAACGCGGGCCCAGGTAACGTCCTCGGCGGACTGGAGCATTCTCACGCACCTTTCTAAGAATCTTTCTTGAATGTCTTAGCTCATTTCATTAGCTAAGTGGTAGCTCTATTTGGTTCAATATGCGAAGTCAGAGAAGCAGTGTCTGTTTGGAGAACTATTGTCTATTTTAAACCCTTCGATTTAGTTTAGCGGACGTTTATTGGTCGCATGCCCTGTGTGAAAAACTGAGCTAAACACTGTGGTGGGTTGAACTGGCAGGAAGGAGTTTACCATTGATCTGAGACAGTTAGGCAAGGTACACAGTTTTTGCAGGAAAGGGGAGTCCAGGTTGACGAGAGAGGTGAAAACAGAGTGTTTCTGGCTTTCAAAGGAGGGAAACATCATATTTGATTAAGACAGCCTGGGAGGGTGTCCCAAAGAAAGAGGTATTTTCGAGGGCATGTATAGGGTTGATAGGAACTGCACTCAGAGATCTGTCTGGAAGGGCATTCTGGGCAGAAGGAACAGCATGAGCAAAGGCACGGAAGCTGGGGGGCTGAGGGTGTGCTGGGGGCACGCGCACAATCCCACGCTCGATGAAACCATCCAAGGTGTTTGAACCCGAGGACCGCTAATTTGGGGCAGGTTGGAGAATGTCACTGGGGAAGACCTAGCAGCCCGGAGGTGGGCGTGCTGTCCTCCTTGGCCTCTGGCCCACTGAGTCCTAGGGACAGTAAGGCTGGAGTGGAAAGAGTCAGAGCTCCCGAGTATCGGCCCCACTCGGACACTGAGTAGTTGGTCTTCTCAGACAAGCCACCCTATGAGGCAGGACAGTGATCTCCACCTGAAAGGGTTGTGGCTCATTCTAAGTGCAGTAACTGATACGACAGCTTTTTATTAATCAATTATTAATGAATGTGGTTTTATTATCACATTATAACGTATGCCTCCATCTATCTGAACTTGGTTTGTTTTTATACCTCTCCGTGCCTGAAATACAGGGACCCCGAGTTCCATGGTTCGGACTTGCGTGATTTGTATGTGTTAAGACTGTTGCCATTTATGCTTTAAAAAAAAAAAATCTCTTTTATTTAAATGCCCTGTTTAGAGTTCCTTCCAAAGAATAGTTGGTATCTCATGTTTACTTCTGTCTTTCATCTCTCTGTGACACAGGGCACCCCAATCTGTCCTCTGAAAAAAGGGAGCAGAGGAAAGCGGCCCATTTGACAGGTCTGTATCCGGAAGGGGCAGGTTGCGGAGAGCAGAGCAGCTGGCCGGTTTCCGTTGCTCTGTTCTGGGGGCGCTGTTAACGGGAGGGGAGGCCAGCCTGGCACTGGCGGACTTTCAGCATGCGGCCGTGCCGTGGAGTGAAATGATTGATAGCAGTGTGGCAGGGGCCCTCCCCGTGGGACGCGCTCACATGTCTGAGAAGCGGCTAAGCATCCCAGGCAGCAGTGTGCCGCCATCCCTGGGATTATTTAGGCAGAGGCTGTAGAATGATCCGGTTTGGACCGACAGACATTTACAGAGCACGTCTGTGTGTGTGTGCCAAGCCTGTGGTCATGGAGATAAATAATACACAGTTCCTGCCCTCGAGGAGCTTAAAAGCCAGTAGGGAAGGAGGTACACAAGTCATTGCTTCAGTATTGGAGAGCGTTCTCTGCTTAGGGTGTGTGCAGAATGATGTGAGGACCCAAAGGAAGGGGGATTTTAGCCCAAAGTGAGGGGTGCAGGGGAAGCGTTGGCCCAGATGGTCCCTGAGGTCCTTCCCAACTTTAGAACAGTAGACTTCCTTGGATTTGGCTTTTCCCCTCATGGGATGGCCCCGACGCCTACCCATTTGGGTCCTTAGTTCCGTAGATCACAGAACCTTTGTTTCAGGGAGCTAAACTCATCTCACCAATGTCTCACTGCAATTGATCAGGGGGGCTATATTATGGTCCCATTGTGTGTCCCGGTAGTGTGGATGGTAAAATCGAGGCAGGCCATTTGGTAAAGGTGTTGAAGGCGTTTAGTGATGGATGAGTCTGACCCCTCAGCCAGCTCTATGAGGGCTATGTCATTTTAGGACTACAACAACAACAACAACAAAACTTTTGCTCCAGGGCGGGAGGGCCCACACTTTTGCCTTGGAAGCTTAGTTCGTGGGGTGCATGCATCTTCCTGGCTAAAATCTCCCCTCTGATTTGGTTTCAGGCAAGCCCAGCTCCAGATCCATGCCCTTGGAGTGGGAAGACACCTATGGAATCGCCCTGGTCTCTGGGGTGAAGTACAAGAAGGGTAGCCTTGTGATCAATGACACTGGGTTGTACTTTGTGTATTCCAAAGTGTACTTCCGGGGTCAGTCCTGCAAGAACCAGCCCCTGAACCACAAGGTCTGTATGAGGAACTCGAAGTACCCGCAGGACCTGGTGCTGATGGAGGAGAAGATGATGGACTACTGCACTGCTGGCCAGATGTGGGCCCGCAGCAGCTACTTGGGCGCAGTGTTCAATCTCACTGGTGCCGACCACTTATATGTTAATGTGTCTGAGCTCTCTCTGGTCAATTTTGAGGAAGCTAAGACATTTTTTGGCCTGTATAAGCTCTAAGAAAAGCACTTTGAGATTGTCTCCATTATGGTTCCTTGTTACAGGCCCTGAGAAATGTTGTCTTGAAGGAGGGTCTTCTTAAGCCCACCAGAGGTCAAGCGACAAGACGTATACCAAGAGGGCCTTGAGACCACAGGGTCCAGCAGGTCCATGAGCCAGACAGGGCGAGGGAGATAATGGATGCACATAACACTCTGGGCTGCATGTCAAGAAGCAGACAAGGGCAGGGCAGCTTCCAGCGTGTCCTACACTCAGCTTCAGGGGCCAAGAGTGTTTGTGCACATTGCAAAGGGAAGCTTTTAAACTCACCTCTTGGGGTGGGGTCTGCTAACTACCTCAGGGGAGGCTGTCTTTCGGGTTTATGGTGTGAGATGAGTATGTAAGGGATGGAAAAAGGGGACTAGGCTTGAACGATGAGCTAAAGACCCCCAAAGGTCAGTTTCCCAGTGGCAGCATCTTACTTCCAAAGCCATAGCCTGGGCCATCGGATGCTGTGAACAGAGAAGCTAGGGAGTGCTCTGGAGGTCTCAGTCCATCCCCCTACACAGCATGTATATTTCCTGAGCAACTGTAGGTGTGTGAGTGTGCGTGTGTGATTGGAAAAGTTACCCAAGTAGAGAGAACATGGATATCGTGAAGGACGTGTTAGGAGAATATGGGTTGCACTTGGTGTAGGTTTTGAATGCTCCTTGGCAACCAACTCCAAGAGTCCTCTGATGTTCGTCAGCTAGTGACGCTATTTTTCTATAATATAACCCATATTTATATACATACATTTTGTGCATTTTGATGAAAAGAATACATATAATAAAAATATATTTTAGAATATAGATAAACATTATGGATGTATTTTTTGGAAATCACAGAGATTTTGGTTTTCTTCCTTATTGTTTCTTTCTTCCATGGCTTCTTTATTCATTATGACCTAAGGCCACGCTCAAGAGAATTCACTGAATTCTCTTATTGAATTCAGTGACTTCCACATTGATATCGCTAATTAATGAACTCTATTATTCTCTTACGTGTCCATCAGCTCCTTCTTTATCTTCACTCCTCTTTCTGTCCACCGTAGGTTCCATCATCTGTCATTACAATCAATACCTTGGAAAGATCCTCAACCCCCAGTCCTCTGCCTGCTTCCTTCACTGTAGTCCTCTTGCAAAAATGCCATTTGCTCTGCACTGGTACCTTAGCAGCTGGATGTGCCGGGGTAAAAACTACACAAACAGTCTGGGTTCCTTTTATTCTCAATCAATCATCTACTTAAATCAGCCCATCCGTTATTTATCCATCGCTAATTTGTTCCTGTCCTTCGATTGATTTGAATAGGTAACGTGTGCACATTGTACAAAATTTAAAAGCTACACAACGCTATAGGATGAAAAGAAGTCCCCCTCCCACCCTGTCCTGTGGCCCCACTTCTGCCTACAAAGAGGGTCACTGTCTCCTATGTAGCTTCCCAGGGAGGGTCTGCACATAAATAGCCCATCACTGGATAATTCTTCATTATGAGGCTGCACTGTCTGGACATTATGGGATGTTGAGGAGCATCCCTGCCCTCTACCCACCAGATCCTGGTAGCGTTCCTCCCCACCACACTCCCACCCCGTGCCAATAACCAAAACTATCTCCAGACCATCCCTGGTCAGATGAAGTCGCACCTGGCTGAGAACCACTGCTTTACATCAGAGGTCACAGATCTCAAATGGGCCCTCGACAAGGCCTGGCACTTTTTCTTCAGTTTCCTGGTAAGCGTGCTTTTCCATTGTTTGAGACAATTACATCCTGTCTTTTCCTCCTGCAAACCAGCCTCCCCACCCCCCACCATAGACCCTCCCTCCCATGCCCAGAACCCAAATCCCCTGCATGGGACTGGCCTCCTTTTCCGTCAGATACAGTGGAGGAGAGGACCACCTCTCCATTTGTGAGCCAGACCCACCTTGCCTCCCTTCCTTGGCCTGTTTAAAAATGTTCTTCTCTCTTCTGGATCCTCAGATTTTCCCTGTGTATGAAATCATTTCCAGCAGAGGTTCAAGAAACCTCTATCGCTAAAGGACAGACCAAGCCAAACTGAGCCAAACACACAAGCCCCGCCCCGCCACCCCCCGCAGCCCTCCTTCGCCATCCTTCTTCCAGTAACGGCTGCGTTTCTGGTTTTCCCGCTGGAGACAAACATCTCAGAAGATTGTCTCCATGCACATGGGCTCCATTTCCTTAGCCGGGAATGTGGCTATATTATTTATTTGACCACTTTAAAAATATGTTGTTGTTGTTGTTTTTTCCTGCTAGGATGAAAGTTCCAAATGCAAGACCTTTTTCTGCCTAGGTGCTCAATACACATTTGTTGATGGAATAACCTTAATTATAAGGCAAGCGTCTTTCAGTGGTGGCTTTGTGGGTATATTTTGAGAGTAATGAGTGTAGTAGTGTTGTTTCATGAATGTGTGTGCGTGTTCATCTAGCTTTGAATGGATTTTCCACGGGGAGCCTGAGGCCACAGAGGGGCAAAAAATCACGCACCCTAATCCATGGCATCAGAAACCAAGATAGATCTCTTTGGTCCCTGGCACTACCAGGAGTTAGTCAGCAGGCTGGTGACAAGAACCGCCAGGCCACTAGTGCCGAAACTATCACTTAGAAGGTGTTCAGTAAATAGTTGTTGAGTAGATCAAGGAACAAAGCCAAAGGTCCAGGTTGGGGCATGTCACCTGCTCCCCATAAAAGGCTTCTGTTGATTCATTTGCTTCATGTCGGCAGGTTCCTGGCCAGGTACCTCATGGGAAAAGCCGGAGAGGTCGTCATCCTATTGGGCTGCCGGCCTGTTTCCCAGCCCTCAGGGCCAAGTCCTCCTCAGCCTTTCCCTCCTCTTGCAGCTCCAACCATCAAGAAGTTTGGTGGACCTTTCCCCACCTCCCATGACCCCTTCTAGATAATGGTAGCAGAGGAAAGCGGAAGTGGCACCACGTGCTGAGATGACCTGATGTTATGTGCCATCAGCTAGTTGTACTGACATTGTTACTTTCATCCCTCTAAGCCTGAGCTCCACTAGTATGCCTTTGAAATTTCCTGAAGACAGGTTTGTAGTTCACCGTGGGCCTAGGGAAGAGAGGTTAACCCCTTCTTTAGGATCCGGAGTTATTTGCCTTTATGGCAGTAGAAATATCAGGAGTGTCAAAACCCCGAAACTTTTGAATGTGATTGTTAAAAATGGAACCTGCCATTCTTTCTTTATAAAATGCTAAACCCAAAGTAGAACACTTAAAAAAAAAAAAAAGAGGTTACTTCTGGTTTAGTAGTTTGAGGTTTGCTTTCTTTTTAGGCAACTGAAACCATGCAAAATCATTTTTTTTAAGCCCCCCAGATTGGTGACTTTGTATTCTCTGAAGTAGGTTTTGACTTACCACAGCTTGACAGGAAAAGAGCTTTTCTGGTGATCATCACTGTAGGAATGAGTCATTGAGACAAGAGCTCGTTGAAAGAGGGGTGTTGGAGAGAGAGGCCCAGCCCCTCAGAGCCGGCTTACTGTCTAACCACTGTGTTGCACAGCTGAAACTAACAGAAAATAACATTGAATGTCAACTGTAATTGAAAAATAAAATAAAAAAGACAAAACTATTTTACTTCAAAAAAAAAATAATCAAGATTTCTTTAGGGGGTCAAGTCTGGTCCTGAACTAAGAAAGTGTGTCACCACATCTTAAACTACATTTTCCAAAGGCGTTTGCCTAAGTTTTGACGTTGTAGAGAAACATTTTTATTCTCTGCTTTTTGTTTCTTTCTTTCCCAAGGTTTGGGATCCTCCAGAGGCAGAATGAGGTGATCCTAGGAAAATAGAATGAAAATCCCATTCCTTAGGTCTTCAGACTCAGAAATGAATCTTGTTCCAAAATCGTGTAACTCTTGGTGGTAACCAGGGACTTTGGGGGTTCATCTAGAAACCAACCAACCTTGGAAATATAAATGAGTAAGTGAGTGTCCTGCTCAACAGAATGACGTGAACCTCAGTCTCACATTCCATGGGAAACCTAGTGTTCTTTCCATGTTTTCTGGGAATTTCCCGGAAGAAAATCATTCTTTGGGATGTCCATAATATAGCTTCGGGCTCTTACTTCCATCTGGCAGTGAAGGTTTTCCTAGGCTCCTGCCTCGCCCAGGGTGGAATATCTTCCTTTCCCTCAGGGCACCACTCCCACAAGATGCTGGGTACAGACAACTTTTACTGAAGGCTTGAAGGTGATGGAGAGAGATTACCTCACGACACACACAGTTACACCTCAAATTGTGTATTAGATATCATTATCATCCAAATTTGCCACAATAATCTATTTAAATGTGTCACCTCACCTCCTAGTACTTGAAAAGAAGCAAAAGCTTATTCATTCGTTTGTTCATTCATTCATTCATTCATTCATTCAAACTGTTTGCCTTGCACCAGAAACCGCTCCAGGCACCATGGATACATTGAAATATAAAGTCCCCTGTGGCATTATATTTTAATGGAGAAATGGTTAATAGATAACAAAGATGGAGCAAAAAACATCTAGTAAGTTATGTGGTAGAAAGTGCTATGAAGAACAACTAAGCAAGGTGAGACCGTGGAGAGGGATGGAGGAGGGGGTGATTGTTCACTAAGCGGTGAGGGAACACTACTTAAAGCACAAGTAGGGAGACTGCAAGTGCAAAGTCATAAGAACAACAGGTAAATCTCGTCCCGAGTATAGAAATAAAAGACCAATACTACATTGTCATAGCATTTAAAACATTTTCTTACATGCCTCTTTTATTGTTTTTTATTTTTATTTTTGGTATATATTTTTTGAGAGAGAGAGAAAGAGACTTTGATTTGTTATTTCACTTAGTTATGCATTCATTGATTGCTTCTTCTACATGCCCTGACTGGGGATTGAACCCATAACCCTAGCATATTGGGATGATGCTCTAACCAACTGAGCTACCTAGCCAGGGTTCTTTTATTTTTTTTAATTTTTTTTAATTTTTTTATTTTTTTTGAATACATGAAGTAGTACACATAAAAGAAGCTGGCATGTGACAGATTCTCTACAATTGTTAGATGACTATATTGAATGTAGTCTGTGCTCATTATATTCACAGTCTGATATGATGCTATTTTGATGCCTATTTTTTTTTAATCCTGAAATATAATTAGATAGGATGATGTTTAAACATTTGGCTGGTGAGATATCATGATTTAACCTCCTTCCATAGAGCTAAAACCCTCCGCTTAACCCTGGGGTATCTCAGGACAATCTCTTCTTACATGAGTGTAAGCTGCTGAGGGAATTCCCCTTTTCTGGCTTCATCACAGAAGGGACAGAACTTGGTTCTTATGTCATAGCCCTGGCTTTCTGCGGGTGAACCACTTCAAAGACAATGTGAGTTAGTAAGAAATACCCTTGATGGTATCGAACTCTGAAAGTGTCCAGACATGTATAGCATCATATGCAAGACAAGAACCTTGACAAAGGAGACTGGAGAGTTGGATGGACATCTATTTGTGTCTCAACTATTTCTCTGGGCAAAGATCTTTTGTTTTACTTGGTTTAGGTCTCAGTTTTCCCAGACACTCCACTCTAACACCACTTCTAGTCTGTGGGATGGAACTTGGTACACATTTTCTGAAAGAGAGTGCTCTAGAAGTTATTCCTGATTGAAAGAGAAGGTAGGTGAAAGATTCAGGAGACTACACAGGCCTCTGACCTTAAATAAATGAACCAAGATTCTAGACCTTCACAACAGAGATAGAAGACTAGGGATTAAAGAAACTGGGGGTACTGGTAAGATGAAATGCATTTTCTTCTCTCCACCCCATTGAGAAGAGAAAACAACCATGACTCAGACGGTGAGAAAGAGACTCAAAGGTGTTAAACAGAACTCTAAACCTTGAGCTCCAAGGGAAGGCATTTCAAACCTCAGCATCCTCTTAGCATCATTGGGTGGGTTTGTGTTCTGGCTTCTAAGAAATTCTGAAGGCTTCTGCAGGGGTCTGGGAGGGGGGCAGAGGAAAAAGCGCTGTGTGACAGACTGAGGTGGTTTAAACCTCCTGCAGCACTTTTGGGTTTGGTGACGGTGTTGACTAGAATGGCTAACTGGCGCTTCGTAACTTTGAAGAAGAACCTGATAAAACTGTTCCGGGAAGCGAGTGCGAGTGCAATCAGTTGGGGGTTTGGTCAGGTGATGGGTCTGCTTTTGAAAGGAAGGCGAATATCGGGTATGTTGTTTCTGCCCTACAGCCAAGCCTTTATTGTCATAGCTTGTGGCTCGCAAGATAAGTAAGAATATCAACTTTTCATTTAAAAATAACAGGGCACTTATCATGGGACTTCTCATTGCCCTAAGCCAAGCCACGAAGGAGATGAACAGGAATAATAGTTGTAACTTATTGACCCCCTTTTTGTAATGATTGTGCAAAGCACCCTAGATTTACATTTACTAATTCTCACAACTCCCAAAATCAGTTGTTCCTAACTCCGTTTTGGAAGTGAAGAAAACTGATTTAGGTTCAGGGAGGTTAAATAACTTTCCTAAGGTCATAGGGTAGCAGAGCTAGGCTTTAAGACTGGGCTTTTCTGACTCAAGGACTTTTACCTAAAAGCAGGCTTTTAGTGGGCTTTTATACTGTCAGTATTCTTTATTCATTGAACAAACATCGGTTAAGTACCTACAAGGTGGCAAGCATTGTTTTGGGGGGTAGAGTAATGAACGAGACAGGTAAGCTCCTTGCTCCCTTTAAACTTACATCCTAGTTGGGGACGAGGGTGGTCCTGGTGGTGGAGAAAATAAACAAATACATACATAACTTATCAGATAATGATACACACCATGTAGAGAGACTTAAAGTAGGGTGCTAAGGTAAAGAAAGACTAGATAACTCATTAGAGGAAAGGCTTCATTGAGGAGGTGCCATTTAAAATGCCTAGAGCTAGGGCTGCAAGGTGAGGCTAAAGAGCATGGCGGGCGGGGGCAACAGCGTTTTAGGGGCCGGAGGATGGTATTTTGGGTCAAACAGTGCATTATTGTGTGGGTCTGCCACACATATAGCACTAGCACTTAAATGCCAGTAGGCACCCTAGTCACTGTGACAACCGCCAGCCTAAATAAAGAGGTAAACGGAGGCAAGCTCGAGTTCCGAGGCATTGCTGCTGTGACGGGCTGCAGGTGCGGGACTGGCGGCCGGCTGGATTTACCCGCGTCGGGGGCAAAGCAAGGCAGCTCCTCCGGGAGCTCATTGGCTGGAGGATGGGGAGCGACTCCTGGCGGGCGTTCATTGGTCAGAAGGTAAGTTTCGCTCTTCGTCAATTCCGCGAAATCCGCCTCAGCTGTGAAGTCCGGCTCTCCTGGGGGCGCATGCGCGAGGCCCTCCCGTGGCGCCTTCCGGGCATCTCCACGTGCCGCCGCCACGTGCCGCGGGTCCCCGACTTCCGGCCTCCCGTTCAAGGCCGTTTCCTTACAATGTGGAGGAAGCGGTGCCGTGGGAACTCACCTGTCGTTTATGTTCGTTAACCTGCGGGACGAGTGGCCTCCTTAGACATCGTTTCAATGGGCAGAACCTGCCGAGGACCGTCCGGGAGGACTTACGGTGTGTCCTCCACACATTTCCAAACTGCCCCCTGGGGGCGACGCCTGCGCACCTCGGTGTTGAAAGTCGCCAGGCCGGGGCGCTGCGTCCGGACCAGGACCACGTGGCTGGAGGCCGAGGGCAAGGGCGAGGTCCGCGAAGGCCGGGGCAGGTAGGGCTTTCCGAACCGGGGTGAGGGATGAGATTTCACAGTCCGCGTGAGGGGAGGAGGCCCCCGAGAAGTGTGGTGGAAAGGGACGTGGACGGAAGTGGGAAAGCTTGAGCTATGTTTGCCCGTAGAATTAATTTGAAGTCCAGGGGATAGGGTGTTGGGCGCACGGCAAAGAGGCGAAACTAGGATTTATGCCTGTTTTCTATTCTCTCTTTCCTTTACAGCTCTGACTGTGATTCCTTCCTAGACTTTTTTTTCCCCTCTTTTTGTGTATTTTGCCATTTAGAGCCGTGGCTACTTTTATTCTGGTGCTTAGGAGAAGTTTGTTCGATAAATAAGTGAACAGAAAGCCATATGGACGTCTCTGACTCCATACTCCCAGACCTGCCCCTTTCTCTCGGATGGCGGCGTACCTGCACCAGCAGCACGGCCTCAGCCCTTTCTCCACTGAGGGAGGTTTATTCTGTACCCAGAGCCGGCCGTTTCAGGAAACATGCTGTAATGACTGTTGACATGGCTGTCTGTGCATTTCTGCTAATATTTCGCTGGGAGGGAAAGGCAGAATGAGAAAGGAGGGGCATTAGCTCTATGTTACAACTTTCAGAGGGTTGCAACCCATTGTTCTCTAAGCAGCTGCACCGGCTGACGCTCCCGCACGCACCGTGGAGAATGCCTTTTCTTTATACTGTGAGCACTGCTTGTCTTACCGTTTGTAAAGAGTTTCATGACGCCGGTAGGCGGGAGGTGGCTTCTCATTGTATTTTGCATTTAAAAAATATTTTTGAAGCTGAAACTCTTTCATTTTAGCTTTTATGTATTGTTATTAGTATTTCTTCTTAATGTAATTTTATGGTATTACTTAGTATAATTACTTTTTTAAGAAATTAAGCGCTGGTCTTTTTATTACTGGTTTATCGCAGCTTTTTATAGGGTGTGACTGTAACTGTCTGTTACATGTGTTAAAATCTTTCTTCCCATTGTGTCATCCGTTTATTAACTTTTTCCACCCAGAAGTGTTTACTTTCTTTTAAAAAAGCAAATCTATTGTTTCCTATATAGCTTCTCGTCGCACTTGGACTTACGTTACCCTATTATTATAATTATATTCTTCCCTATTTTCTTCTAATATAAAATTTTCACTGTGCCTCAGCTCCATAAGGTATATAAAAATCTAGTTTTATGTAGTGTGAGGTAGGTAGTAACGTTTACTTCTTAAAAAACAGATAGCCAGTAACACTAGCAACATGGTCTTTTAATTTCTCATTCATTTGAAAGGACAAACACTTAGCCTAGGCTTCCCTCTGCACTTGGGTTTGGCTCTGAACTCCCTTCTGTTCCTTTGATCTCTTTGTCTGCCTACTGGACTAGTGACTATTTTAATAACTGTGTCTTTAGTAACTTCCCTCTTTAAAGTGTTGTCCATTTTTGTATGTTTACTCTTCATACAGACTTTATAATCAGCTTATCTAATGCCTCTCCCACAACTCACTCCCCTGCCAAATCCTACTGACCACTCCACCCTGCTGAGATTGGAGGGTAGCGGAGGGCAGAGGTCATTAGGGGTTACTTGCCTTGCCCCTTGATGCCATGCAGGTGGCTCCTTGGACCTAGTGAAGGAGTCCATGTCTGGCTTTCTTAGAGTTTTATTTGCTTTAACAGACACCTTCCCTTCCCTATCTTTCCTAAAACCATTTCAGGGATGTGCTTTCTAATTTTAACCTTCACTAAATACTTTTTAATATGGAAAACATGTTTATTTAAAAAGTGATATGATAAGTCGTAGTCTTTGGGCATCTGCTGGGTGCCAGGTATGGAGACACAGAGACCAAGGAGACTGTCCGTGTTGTCAGGGGGCTCACAGGTTAATGATGAGGTGGAAACATCCGGCACGCAGCTAATTCCATGGCACGCGTGCTGTGGAAGGAGGGGGCGGACACAAAATGCTATGGCCACACCCACGAAGGGCTCCTCACTCAGTCTTAGTGGTCAGACAGGCTTGGTGGGGAGGCCCGTTTGAAGTAAGTTAAAAAGTTGCTTGGGAAAGAAAGAGTAAAGCAGGAAGGAAAAGCCGAGGGAACATGACTTCCTGTATGGAATATTAGTTGGGGAGAGTTGGGAGGTGCCCGAGGAGCGGGCTTCTCATGGAGGGTTTCGCATGCTGTGGTGAGATGGCTTTTGGTTACACATCCACGGATGGGCCCATTCCCCTTTCTGTCACCTAGGGCCCATCCTGCCACAGCACAGGCTAGGTGTCTCTATTTACCACCTTAGGAAAGGGGAGTTACAGAAACTCTTAGAAATACAAGATTCCACCAGTGTAAGCTCTTTGAAGGAAGAACTTACCTTTCCCAGAACCTGGGTGTCCTTAGAACCTGAAACAGCTGGTCCGTATCAGTACTCCATAAATAACTGTTGGCTGGAAAAAAAAAATCAGATTCTTGGCTGTTAAGTTTTAAAACCTTATTTTAAGCTATAAGAGCCCTTGCTCTGGAGTTTCTGTAACCTAAGTTCCTAAAGGCTCATGTCATCATAGTAAAGACAAATATGACCAATTTGGAAGAACAGAAGATCAGTCAGAGGTAGTTTTTCTCACATCAGACTAGCCAACCCTCCTACCTCTGCAGAAGCGACGTGTCCTGGGTGGAAGATGTGACATGTACCGGGACATCAAATCCTGAGCTCTGCTTCTGAGAAGGGACCTTTTCCACGCCCCCCACTTCAGGCCCCGTCTGGAGAAGGGAGGAACGTGCGCTAAGAACCCTGTATGGATCTGGGGATCAGGGCAGAGTGTAACTGTGCTTGCAGCCACAGTGGAGCCAGGGATGGCGACAGTTTTGGACATTCCCTCTACCCTGCGCAGTGTGGGGCTGGGGGTGTAGGGAGCACCGTGTGTGATGGTTAAGCAGAGAGACCCCACAGTACTTTCTTTCGCCCCGTAAGGCATGGGAAACAACCGCGTATGTTCTGGATGCCCAAGAACAATATGGAAGCGGCTGAGAGCAGGGAGAGCCCAACCCAAGCGGACCTTATGGGCAGGGCAAGGAGAATGTATCCGTGTCCTGTATGGTGCTGCAACCATAAACCCAAGGACACCTCTGGTGGTTGAGCTGATGCCAGAGGGACCAAGCAAAGACTGAGGGCTAGGAGTTTCCCCTCCCCATCCCTGTGCCTTGGGGACGCTTTCCAACCCGAGATACTTAGACGTAATGACAGGGGTGGGGGGTTGCGGAGCACGAACTCCTGAATGAACTGGGAAAACCACGAGTTGAATTAAGATTAAGTCTCCTCCAGCAATGGAATGAGAACACAAAATAACAATTAAGACGAGTGATAATAAAATGAAGTTGTGTTTTGTACACTCCTGAGTTTTTGGTCTGGGGTTTGTATCATTACTCTGGTATTAAATACAGACTTGATTATGCACAAGATGGCGACCATCATTCTTTCATTTCTTCATTCAGATTTTACTAGATACCAGGTGTGGGGTGAAGTACAAATGTGAGTAAGACCTCAAGGGTTGATCTGGTTATCAATAGCTCCTGAGGGGAGGCAGAAGTTAGAGCGGCTCCCGGTTGTCCGACTGGGTGGATGTTGGAGCCAGTCATTCAATAAAAGAAAGCGACGAGGAGGGTGAGAGATGTGGGGATACCGAGTTTGAGAAATGGTGTAGATGAAATTATCGTTCAGTGTGTACTCGCCTCCTCTTTCTCAGCCTCTGAGGGAAACCTATGCTTCCTTGAGCCTTTGACGTTGGCCGCAGGGTTGGCTTCGACCGTTCAGTGGGGATGAATATTAGGTAGTGTGACAGGCCTTGTGTGTTTTTGCCCAGGGAAGGAGATTCCAATACCTGCCATGAAAACACGAAGTCCCTTCGGCCTGGGGAAAAAAACACATGGGACAGACCTGAACCCAACCCACAACTGGGAGCAGAGCTGCTGGCCAAGCCCAGTGTCATTGGCTGAACTGCAGTCACCTGCAGAGTCACGAGCAAGGACCTCAGAGCCTTTTAGCACAGAATGCCTGGTAGTTTGCCCTGTGGCATGTGTGTGGAAACAAAACACGTGAACCCCACACATGTGAGAATATATAGTAGGGATTTGAGTGCGCAAGTCTCAGAATGAGATGGGGTCCCAAAGGGAAAGTAAAACACAGGAGCAGGACTATAGGTGATGTTAACATACTGACCATTTGTCATTTGGACACATGCTGTTCTGAGTATTAAAGGTATTTCTTTGTTCTGAGATGGCATTATCTACTTTAAAATGTAAATCAGGTTATGCATTATGGTAAGAATTCTCTGTACTCGCTTAGAACTGTAATGTGCGCGTGGACTCTGGATTATGTAGACAAGATAAATACCAATCTGTGTTTTTCTTCCTGAATAAGACACTGTCTCTTCCAAGGTAGGTCTTGGCATTTTGACTTTGAAGAGAAATGGATTTTTCTTCTCTTGATTTTTTTTTCTCCTTCCTTTGCTTGGCCCAGTTTTACCTCTATAACAAAACAAACATCTCTTTCAGACTTCAGGGCCAACTTTCAGTAGAAACCAGTCTGTATGTCAGTCTCAGAGATTAATTAGTCAATTTCTACCCAGCTTTCCTTGATATTCAGCTGAGGACATTTTATTTTTGTTTTCCTTTAGGGCCCTGAAAAGTCCGTTTAGTTCTACCAAGTTTAGAGGTTCCGGTTTCATGTTAGTGTCCTCCCCCCTCCTCCTCTCCCACACTCCCTCCTCTCTCTTCTTCCTCCCTCTTATTGAGCCTGTCCCCACTAAATCTGCCACTCTACTCTCTTTGCAAGGACATCTTCTAATTCCTTGAGGTACTGAGAAGAGGGTTCATGCTGTCTGTGCTCTCGTGTCCTAACTCCCCGGTGCAAAGGTGTTCTTCGGTTTATTTTTTGGCTGGTCATACAATGCCCACCCTCCTTGCTAATGCCTTAGTCCCTGTGAGCTGCCAGGAGTGCAGCGGCGTGGCCGGCCACAGGAATGCTCTCATTCTGCGGCGCCGGGAACCCCTGCTCTGAGCCCCGATGGAGGCAGATGTCGAATTGCCTTCAAGCCAAACCTCGCCAAGTGGGTGTAGATGCTTTTTCTCACAGCTGCTTCCTGTTCTCAGGAGGAGCTTGAATTGCTTTATGCAGAAAAGACAGATAGAAGAGAACATTGTTGTCTTTGCTGAAAGTATGATTTGATACTCACCCGCCTAGGTCAGACCTTTAACACACAGGGGGAAAGTCCGGGTAGAGAGCGAGTTCTGGTGCAAGATGATGCACTGCGTTTCTGAGACGGTGAATTTCAGTGTCTAGTGAGGGAAACCAGTTTTGGCGTGCGTGTCAGGGCCAGTTACAGCCTCGGGCGCGACTTGGAGGTTTGAAACTTCGACATGGGATGGGGAAGCAGGTGGGCGGACAAGAGCGAGGGCTAAGGGTTCCGAGTGGGGGTCCCACCCAAGCTGGCGGATGGAGGAGGAAGTAAAACCAGTGAAAGAGAAAGGCAGGCGCATGCGGCAGGGTAGCCTCTTGCAGGCCGAGGCCTAGGGAGTTCTGGGAAGGCGTGCTTATGGGCATCTGGCTGATGAGAGACCGGGGGCATGGGGGCTGAGCAAAAGCCGTCTGATTTGGTGACCAAAAGCCACTGGGGACATTCGAGAAGTTAGTTTCAGAGGAGGGGTTTCAACTGGAACCGAGCGCCTGCGATTCTGGACTGATTCAGCAGTGAGGAAATGGGGGAGGGAAAGACAGGCAACCTTTCAAACGATGTAGGCAGGAAACAACGAAGAAAAAAGCAGCAGGATTCAAGTCAGAGTTGCCGAATGTGGGTGAAACAGACCTCAGGGCTCCTCACACCTCGGGCCCTTGGATTTTGTAATACTTACCAGCTTTTTAAAAGTGTGCAGTTTGTTATGACATCTCATTCTAAGTGTTCACTTTCATACCTAATTTGTATTTGTAATTTAAAAATTTTTTTCCTTAAAAGAAGGTATCCCACTTGTATGAGGCTCTGGTCCCTCAAACCTGGATACCCCCCAGTAAGGCTCTATGTTCATGGAACAGGTTCTTCCATAAGGAAGTGGCTTCTTGGGCCCAGGGGCAGCTTTGGTAGAGATGAGTGCTAGCTCTTCCATGAATGCGCTGGCGCGGTGGCCGGGCCCAGGCAGGTGGAGCTGTAAAGTGACCCTGAAGGTTGAAAGGGGACTTGGCTCCTCTCAGTATGGGCCTTTCTTCTTTCCCTTTAACCTTCCAATGGCAAACTGCTTGACCGGACTAATGACTATTACAGCTGACCCCGGGACAGCATAGGTCTGCACTGTACAGGCTCACTTATGTGCGGATTGTTTTCAATAAAAAATTGGACAATTTTGGGGGGTTACCTTGCTAACATGAAGCAGTCAAGCAATTGATTACACTAGGGTCCCATAAAACAATCATATTGCTGCTTTTTCTTTCTTTTTTTTTATAAGTCAATTTTTATTTTATTTTTTTAAAGGATTTTATTTACTTATTTTTAGAGAGATGGAAAGAGAAAGAGAAAGAGAGGGAGAGCAACATCAGCGTGTGAGAGATACGTCGACCGGTCACCCCCAGCCAGGGACCTGGTCTGCAGCCCAGGCACGTGCCCAGACTGGGAATTGAACCGGTGACCGTTTGGTTTGCAGGCTGATAATCAGTCCACTGAGCCACACCAGCCAGGGCTGCTTTTTCATTGTCAATACTTGAATCGTTATACCCATAAATAAATATAAATTTATTTTTCACACTTTTAATTGTTGATGTCTAGTGTTAGTAATATGTAGAACATCTATGATGTTTTGTATCTAACGTCATAAACTTACGGATTCAATAAATACAGCATAGTGTAGTAAATGTATTTTCCTTATAATTTTCTTAATACCATTTTTTGCTTTTCTAGCTTACTATATTGGTTGTATAAATACAGTATGTAATATATATAACATACAAAATATGTACTAATCGACTGTTAATTTTATAGGTGAGGCTTCTGGGTCAACAGTAGGCTAGTTCGGAGGAGACAGTAGTTACATGCAGATTTTTGACCGTGCAGGGGTCTGCGCCCCTAAAACCACATTGCACAAGGACCCATGGTACTTTGGAAGGCACCTTAATGGGGAGGATTGGATGACCCTTGGGTTCATTGTCAGCGTGAGGCTCTATATTTGTGTCCAAGAGCAGGATTTCAAGTGCACGCGGAGAGTAAGGAAGGGCCAGTGTAGGTAGCTTTGCCCCAGTGAGGGGTCTGGGGTGGGGTGGCTCGTTCTCCTGCGTTGGCCAAAGACACAGGCCTAGACTGATGGGATGAGGGGAGAGCTGGAGGTGAGGGTGCGTCAGGGCGGAGGGTGGCTGCCTCCGAGGTCCCTCCAGAGGGGCCTCTCACGGGAAGCGCTCGTTTGATCACTGACTCATCATGTGACAAGCTCTTCCTGTGCTTCAGTTTTCCCTCCTGCGAGGTGACAAGCACCGTACGGAGATGTGGGGAGGAAAACCTGAGCAAAATACCCAGAGCCCTGGCATCGCAGCAGTTCTCGTATGGTTTCCGTGGTCATGATCCGGGCTGAAGTTTAAAAAAATAAAACTGCAGAAAGCGAGTAAAATACACGTCCACTTATTAGTCAGATGCATTTCAAATTGAGATTTTTTTCTCTTGCAGGGATTGTCACTGAAAAAGATAATTTTCCTCCAGAAAACCTCCAGTCTCAGGGTCTTTAGTTTGTCATTGAAACAGATGACTATGTCACTGAATATGAGTATGGCACTTTTTTTTTTTTTGGTAAGGAAAGAAATGGCAAACAAACATTAGCTCTTGCATTCAAAATAACATATTCTAAGTACGTACCTCGTGCCAGTACAGCAGTGTTATGAGAGGCGGTAAGACTGCGCAGATGGAAAGGCTGGGGTTAGCCTCGAGTACGTGTAGAAAGGAGTACAGCTGATTACAGCGGCGCAAGATGGAGGCTCAATGCCACAGGTGTGTGCTGGGTCCTCTGAGAGGTCAGAGGAAGGAGCCACGAATGTAGGGGATGGATGTCGTCATAAGCGCCACAAAGGAACTGAGCTGGGCCCTGGGCCCTGGAGCTGGTCAGTGAGGAGGTGGTGCTCAGGTAACAGAATGAGGGGTGGGAGGAGAGGAGAGGGGACGTTTCCACTTCAGCATGAAGTCTAGAGTCAGGAATTGTCATTGGAAAGCCCAGTGTTGCCGCAGCAAACCCTTAGGTTTCATTCACTTCCCATTTAAACGTATTTAGTTGCTTTCTGTGGATGATGATTAAGGTCCAGCCCTTCGTCCAGACTTGGAAACTGCGTCATCTGCGGCTGACTTGAGCTGCTCTTGGCTTCCTGGACTTGACCTTTACTCATCATGTCACTGGCTGTTTCTCATCCTGCAGGTTGCCAGGCAAAGGTCCAGTCCACAGAGGGGTCTTGTTTGACCGGCTTAGGGTCTCAGTAGACTCCTGTACTTCATGCTGATTTTCTCTATTGTTATGTCCTGCTATTAAAATACTTGTTGATGGCCCTGGCTGGGTGGCTCAGCTAGTTGGAGCATCATCCATATACCAAAAGGTTGAAGGTTCTATTCCCAGTCAGGGCACATACCTGGGTTACAGGGTCAGTCCCCAATTGGGGTGTGTATGGGAGGCAACTGATTGATGTTTCTCTGTCCAGGTCTCTCTCTCCCCCTACCTCTATCTCTAAAATCAATAAAAACATATCCTTGGGTGAGGATTATAAAAAATTACTTGATGATAAGTTAAATGTTGATTGAAATAATAATGATAATACAAGCTAACATTTATTGAGTCTTATCCTTGGTATTATGCTTCTTTCTTTTAAACAATTTTTTAAATTAAATTTTTTTGTGTGTGTCGTGAGAATACCTAAGATCCACTCTCTTAGCAAATTCCAAGTATATAACAAATTACTAAGTAGAGTAGCTGTGCTGTATATTTATAGAAATTATTTATAACTGAAAGTTTGAGTGCTGTATACTTATTTCTTCATAAACATCTCATTTAATTCTTATAATAAACATAAGAGATAAGTACTGTTATTATTCCTGTTTTACAGAAGAGGAAAGTGAAACTTCAGCAAGGCCATACAAATTGGCCCAGGAGCAATGAATGATGTAGTGACAGCTTAGAAATCACGAAGTCTGACTTAAGGACCTGCCTCTGAAGCACATTTGCTTAATACTTTTGAGTACTGCCTTTTGAATGTATATGATTACATAAAGTATTAGCGAATGATTATCCTATATTTATTTCATATCAGCCTCATGTTCTGTGAATTTTTAAATGATCATGGACATCACTTTAGAATCTTCTACTAAAATTATTCCTATTATCACTCATGGCATCAAACGATATTCCTTATTCATTAGCAAAAGGAAAAATGAACTTTACTCTCTCTTTTCTACTCCTCACATTTCCCTTGCCCACAGTGTATGTGGCACAGACGGACTCGTGGTCAGTGGAGAGTTCCAAGCAGCGCGTTTCAAATATTTCTGTGCATAAGAGTTACCTGGAGATATTATTAAAATGCAGTTTCTGATTCAGTGGCAGGGCCTGAGACTCTGCATTTCTGAGAAGCTCCCAGGTAAGCCGATGTTGCTGGTTGGTGGACCACACTTGGAGAAGAGAGGCTCTAAGGAATGCATGTAGTGTAGACTCCCTGGGGTTTTCTTCTATCCCCCATGGGGGGAAAGAAGTTCTAGTAACTGCCACCTGGCACAGACCTGGGTAAAGACAGAGGATTAGGATATGCACCCACATGGGCGTGTAACCTCCAGGAGCCCAGGGCCCTTTATTGCCTTGCTTGCCAGCGTTTTCTCAGTGCCTGGCACAGAGTGATTATCGAAGGAAGAGACTCTGTCCTTGCCCAGAGCCTCACCCTCTCGTTCCTTCCCAGTTCTTTGGCAGGTGAGTGGAATCCACATACCTTTTCATTTTTCAGGAAAGTGAAAATCCTTTTCTGTACAGTTACCACATGAAAAGAGGGATGGGTGACTGATATGGGAGGGGAGGGAAGATGGGACCCTAAGGCTTGAACTTTTACTTCAGTCAATAGTCAAGCCCCTTTTGGATTTGTCTTCTCTCACGTAGGGCCATGTGCAGTTAGGCTCTTCCCTCTTGCTCTGGAACTGAGTGGGTTTCTGAACACGTTCATTCTTTCATTCAGCATGTGAAAGCGCCATTGTAGGCACTTGAGATTGGGTGGTCAGATTTAGTCTCACTGAAAGGTGACATTTGGGCACAGACTGTAGGGGATTAAGGGAGTGAGCCAGGCTGATCTGAGGGGCCGGCATGTTGCCAGGCAGAGGGGACAGCTGTTGGAGTACAGTGGCTGGCATGTTCCAGGGACAGCCAGGAGGTCGGCGTGTTTAGGGTGAAGTGAAGTGAGGTCAGAGAGGCAAGGGAGCAGGCGGAGGGCTACTCGGGGAAGCCCTTGTGGGCGCCGCCAGGGCTTGGCTCTTACTCTGAGTGCGGTAGGGAGCCTTGGTAGAGTTCCGATCGCAGGCGTGATATGTCCCAATTCATGCCTTAAAAGCATCTCACTGGTTTCTGGGCTGTGACTAGACTCTGGGTGGACAAGGGCAAAAGCAGAGAGACCAGTAAAGAGTGACGGGTCATCCAAGTAGCAGTGATGGTACCCAGCACAGGGTGATAGGGACAGAGGTGGAGAGGAGTCACCAGATCCTGGAGAAATTTCCCGACTGGTAGGATGTGCTTGTGTGTGAGAGAGAGAGAGGGGTCAAACCTGCTTCCAAGTTGTTTGGCCTGAGCAACTGGAGGGATGGGGCCACAGCCAGCTAATGGGGAGACGGCTGAGTGGAGAGCTCAGGGTTTCAGGGCTGGGAGAGAAGAGGCAGTGTCTCGGATCTATGACTCTGAAGTGCAGGAGGGAGGCCAGAGCTGGGTGTAGAAATGTGGGGGTGCTTAGTTGCTTAGAGTTGTGAGACTGGATCAGTGAACGAAGCTGGAGCAGGACAGAGCACCGAGGACCGAGCCTGGGGACCCCCAGCACCGAGGCGTTGGGCAGAAGGGGGAGCCAGGAAAGGGTGTGGCAAAGCACTGACCTGGGCTGGAGGGGGAAACGGAGAGTGTGGGGGCCTCGAAACAAGGGAAGGAAGACACAGCAAGGAGTGGGGAGTGGACCGCCGTGTCCAGTGCTCTGCCCGGCCAAGGATGGTGAGAGCTGGGGTTGCTGAGAGCTGACCGAGGGTGCCGGAGCTCGACCAGAGCAGGTTTGGTGGGGCCAGGAGGACAACTGTCTAACTGAAATGAGTTTAAGAAAAAATAAGAGAAGAAAACTTGAAACCAGCTACTCATTGTGTGCCCATCAGCCCGCCCAAAAGGAAAAAAAGGCGGGGATGGGGGAGAATAAAACACAACCCAGAGCCGCCCTCCCCTCCCACCGCCTCCACCTCAGAGATTGGTTAGGTCCCATGTAGCACGTGCCGTAAATAAAGGGCGTTGCCTTTCGGTGCCTCAATTGGAGGAACTTTGTAGAATTTTAACATGGTTGATGGTTATTCTCAGTTTTTTCCTTCTCGAGGAAAATGCAGTTCAGGTCATTTGCTAGTACCTGTTTCTTGTATATAGTGATTAATAGTTATTAAATAGATAATAGCAGCAAGTATAAATGAACTAGGTTTTTCTAAACTGAGAGTATAGACATGTTATTTAATCAAGCCATTGGGCACTCACGAGACCTTATGTGAAGTACCCATGTGACTTTCTGTGGCTGTTTTTTTCCTCTGTGTGGACCTGGGTATTAGGGTCAATAGAAGGTCATGGGCTGAAATGGCCTGCAGTGGCCCTTTGGGACAGAATAAACAGTGCTTGCCAAGATGGCATGACTTTCATGGGGGGAGATAACCTTTATTGAACACGAAGAGCCCAGACAGTGGGATAGAGCCCTTCTTTTCAGGTTCAGTTTCATTTCTGACCTCACTGAAGATCACCTGCAGTCACCTCAGCAGCACCGAGTCCCCGTATTGTGGTCATTCGGATGATCTTCAGGGAAGAGGAGTAACATGCAACATGCCCCCCAGTGTGAGCTCAGGGCTGCTGTGCCCGCTGGAAAACCATGAGGGTCAGGGGTGTGTGTCGGTCTTGGGGGCTCAGTTGTGTGTGTAACTATTCCAAGTACCCCGATTAAGCATTGCAAACCACGTCCCTAGATTTCTGAGTCTGCTTAAATCTTTGATCAGTGTATTTCTAGAGAGATAGTAAACGGCTGCACCTCAAAATGAACTTTCCTGAAGCTCAACTCCTGGTTCCCTCCCCCACCACTCTACCTTCTCTGTGCCGAAGTTGGGTGCGTGACACTGCCCTCCACCCCTGTGCCCAGGCCAGCGACCTTGGGGTCATTCCTGACGACTCCCCCTCCTTCACCCCTATATCCAAGTCATCACCGAGTCCACCGCTTCCCCTCTCGGAACACTCCCATCCTGCTCTTCTGCTCCATTCTTGGCCTCCAGTAATCCACCCATCACCCTGTTGCGGAATATTCTTCTAAGGTTACACACCTCGTTGTGTCCCCCTCCCCTTTGCCGTGGCTATTCACTGACTTATAAGAGTTTAACCTCACATCCTCACCTGTGTAGCTGCCCTGCCCCTGCCACCCCTCCGTCCTCGGTGAGCCAGCTCCCTGAGCCAGCTTCCTGCCCCTTCTGCTCCAGCAGCATCTGACTGTTCTCGGTTCCTCAAATATGACGAGTGACAGTCTCTTGCTGCCTCCAGCCTGTCCTTTTATCTGGAAACCACCAGCCATGACGCCCTCCCCTCCCCCTCAGTCTCAGACACAGACCCTCTTGGCCTAACTTGCTGCCATCCGTCTTCCGTCTCAGCTGAAGCGTCACGGTCTTCAGGAAGCGCATCTCGGTCCCCCAGAAGCTGTTAGTTCTTCCAGGTAAAAGCTCTTACAGTCCCCTGCATTCGCACACCTGGAATTTCTCGTATTTTTGCCTTACGTGTTTGGTGTGTGTCTTCCCCACGGGCCTTCACCCGAAAAGGAGAGTGAGAGCAAAATCACTCCTTGAACTGTGCTCATCCCCGCTCTCCAAGGACTCATATTCAAGCACTTTTGAATAAATCCTCTTTTTGTTTTCTGTTTTTTTGTGGTTCATCATGCATTTTCTTATTTATTTACATTTTTAATTTTTTAAACTTTTATAATTTTTATTTTTGACTTTAAATAATTTTTATTTTTCAGTGACAGTTAATGCACACTATTATGTTAGTTTTAGGGAAAAAAGACCCACAGCATGAATAATAGAATGGTAATAAATACATATCCATTAACAATTGAATCTAAAAAACAGAAAAACCAAAGAAGCAGAAGAGGAACAGAGTAAACCCTCTTGAGCTAGAAATTGGCTGTTGGTTCATAAGCCAGGCCCCACACACAGAGGGCAGGAGGGACAGAAGAAAGAGGCTGATCGCCCCACGTTGGTAGGTGGTAGGCTTAATAAGCGAGGGGACTCACACGTGAGGCCGGGCTGGGCGTCTGCCAGACAGGGGGTCTCACACCTGCCCTCCAGAGTCTCGGGTTTGTTAGAGGCCTTCATGGGATTCAGTCCTAGGCTCAGTCCAGGGAATCTCAGCAACGTGCTACTCTCGAGGCTGTGTCCTTGAACCTATCCCCACCGTGGGAACAGTGGGCAGAACCCACGTTCCAAGGAGAAGGGAGGGGTGAGGAGCCTCCCATTGCTGGGGTCCAGCTCACAGGTCACCTGTGGCGGCGTCTTCTAGATGACCTTCTCCAGGCGACCTCCCCCACCATTGACCTCCCTCACCTTTTCTGAAATAGGTATGTCATGATCCCGAACCTTGGGCCACTCTAGTCACTTAAAAATACTGTCATATTTTTATTTGGGAATAATATGGAGATACTTAGGTTCAGAAGGTGAATAATCAGCACTTAACATTTAATCCTTTCTTTCTGCTTGAAGTGAACTATGCTGGGTTTAAAATTTGCATTTTAATGAATGAGAGCCTTACTGCCCTTCCAGGAGTCTGTTGGAACCAATAGTTAACCTTTAGATCCTTTACTTTGGCAAAACATTGAAATTAAAAAAAATTAGGTATGAGGAGAGAAAAAGAGTGAGAGGGGGAGGCTACAGATTTCAGCAATAAATGAATCAGGAGTTGGCTCTTGGGGCGAAAGAGTGTCTAGTACTATGGCCTGGGTTTAAGTCCCGTGGACAACGACATAGCAAGTGAATGCAGGTCCGTGGTCGACGGCTTCTGAGAAAAGGGTGTCCCTGCTCAGAGCAATGGAATTAGCTTCCAAGTCTGTCTGTAATTAGAGCTCATTCTTTCTGACATGTCTATTATTTTCCTGCCCATAACCCGGTTAGACTGCGTGGTCGTTCTTTTTTACCTGTATTTATTTTGTTGTTCTTAAAAACAATCTAGTGCTTGAAAGGTATTGGGGAAATCTGTTTCTTCTCAAGCAAAACACCTTCCCGTGTGGGAGGTGGGGGCGCGGGTCACCGTGGGGGGTATCCCTGCTCTACCGACTTCTGCGTGAGAAGACACCTGCTGCAGCTGACGGGCCCCAGACCTGCTGAACAGCTGGAGGTTTTGCGTTTGATCTTGCCCAGCCTGTCGCATTTCTCCACCAGGTTCGCTGAGTGTTGATTTCCACTGCAGATAGAAGGTGTCGGAGCCTGCCACGCTTTACCTCTGTTTGTCAGCTTTTACTTTTTGTTTATTCAGGCAACCCCATGGGGGTGGGATCTTACTCATTGTTCCCAGTGGTGCGGAATCAGACAGCTTGAGGTTTCCAGAGTCCCTGGTGCATGAAATAATCATGTCTTAGATGGCTCCTGAGGTGCCCATCTGATGGGTGGTAGCTTTGCAGGCCGAGCTGCAGTTAGGAGGTTGGGGGATGAGGTATGGGGGAGAAGAGATGAGAAAATTGTTTTTTCTTTTCTGCTAACCTAGGCATTTGTCTTTGAGATAGCCGAAGAATGCCTGAGACAGTATTCTGGCTTTGAAGTTATACCCACCCCTTTCCCCACACCCACACCCACACCCATTGATTCTCGGTGGCCCCTGCTGATGGGACTGGCCGATTGCAGTGACTTAATCCTTTATCCTTGCTTTTTGTATGTCTCTCTTGAAACTTCCATCTCAACAGTAGAGGCTGCATTTTGTTAAGAGACAAACTTCATCCTGTAGTCAAGAGTATTTGAGTAATTTTCTCTTTAGATTAAAGAATGAAGTGAAATGATCTGTAAAAGACAAACCTGTTTCATTTAGGAGAGAGCTATCCTTTTTTTGTTTTTTAACCCTTGTGACTAAAACCCTCAGGATTGATATAATAGTGGAAAATTGCTTTATACTATTGAAAAACTGAATTCAATCTGAAAGAGGTTGGCAGCTTTTAAGAGCAAAACTGGTTTATAGAGCTCACTGTAACTCCAGCAGCCAGAGTGAGCTCTACAGACTATAAATTAGATCACACCATTCCCTGTATTAAACTCTTAACATCTTTCTGTTGCTCTAAAGGTAAAATCCAAACTCTTAACCACAGTCTCCCTAACCCATATGGTTTGGCCCCCGCCTACCCCACCTGGCCTCGCCTCAGGCCACCTCCTCAGCCTCACCAATATGCAAGATCAATTTGAACTTAAGCCTCAGAATGAGAATTTTGATTCTATTTTTGCCTTTTTCCCCCTCCTCCTCCATCTCTCCTCCTCTTCCTCTTCCTCCTCCTTCTCTTCCGTTAACCACTACTCTGTAAGCAGGAAGCCATTCCTACCCTTTGCTACCATCAGTGGAGCCCTTGGGCGGGTTGTGGTTGGTTTTTCCTCCCCGTATGTCAGAGCACTTCGTACAGAGTGGCTCAGTCGTTTAAGCATCTGTTGGGGGATTGATGGGTGAAAGATGCCTATGTCTTCAGAAGGTCAGGGGCAGAAATGAAGTTATACTGACCACTCAGTTCTCCTTATTCATTATCAGGAATTCACTAAGGAAACTCATTACTTCCTCTCACTAGCAGTGAGTCAGGCCCAAATCAAAATATAGTAGGTGGAGACAATGGGTGCCTCATTCAGGGTAAAATCTTAAGAGTCCCATTCCTGATTTGAAGTAACCCACATCGGTTCATGCTAGTCTCTCAGAACATTTATCGGTTTTTCTGGAAGTCTGGGAAGTCTCTAAGAGGTTCCATTAGGTGAGTGAACCTTGATTGTCCGGGGTGAGGCAAGAGGAATAATGTAGTGGGTGGGTGACAATTACATTGATTTACAAAATAGGATAATGGTTTCATAATGCCTTAAAAGGCAGAGTCCTTCTGCCGTTCACGAATATTTGCATAGCTGCTTATTAATGCTTGGGAAAACTGAATCACCAGAATGTCATGAGGGCAATCTCTATGAAGACTGGTGGAATCTTTCTGTGGTGGGCATGGTCTACCTGGGCCCCCATCACAACTTGTGACATCCGGTACAGATGGCCTTTCTTTTCTAGCAGTTGATTAGGGCTCGTAGTGCTTCTAGAAGGTAGCTGGGGGAAGTGAAGACCTTATTGAGGATCTTCCTTTCTCCAGGATAGGAGAGAACATGGACAGTATCAGGATGGAAGGACTTAGGAAATTTGTCAAAACCATTATGAATAATTTGTTCAAAATTCTCCCCCTTCCTACTTCAAAAAATGCTTTATGTTAACTTATGCTTTAAAAAAACAACAATTGTAGCATGAACAGCTAAATCAGTATAACAAACTATTTTAAGGAAGGGAGGCAATTTTATGCCAGAACTGGGATGATATTGTTGGTACAGTCAGGGACTACGTTTAGCTCTGATCTTCCTGGTAACCTTAGAAAGACAATAACAATAACAACTAGAAAACAAAGAGACAGAGTTTTTGTTGTCTGATAAAGTGAATCACAAAAATTCGCTTTGGATATATTTTTGACATTAAATTCCTAAGAGAAATTACCTTGAATTTCCTTATAAAAGATAATGAATAAAGAAACAGGCATGTCTGCAGAGATGTCTCATAGGTAAATGTTTCTTACATGTATGACCATTCAGAAGCCAAGGGCACACAGTATGAAGTTGTGTTCTTTGGAGGAATTCATATGAGTTCTAAGTTAACATGTTTTGTTTAAAGATTATTTGGCACAGAATTAGAATATTGAGAGTTTATTGCTGTAGTTCTTAACTTTCGTATGTTATGGACCTCTTTTTAAATATTTTATATACTTACCAAGTACATAGGATTATAAGGAAATCAACTATATTGGTGTATAGCTGTCAATGTACATGAAAAATTGTGATATATTAACATATTAGCACATTTAATAACAAGACATGTATCTGCTGGCCCACAAACTACCACAGTTTAAAATGGTGACGAATGCTAGTAAACAGTATTTAAATATATTTGTACAAGTGTGATGTGATAAGAAAAGTATCTGTGATTTCTATTAACAGTTACAGGTACTGTTAATATTACTGTGGTTTGTTTTCTATATTCATAAAAGCAGAATATGTTGAATACCAGTTCGAAGTTAATGAAAATCAAGATGCATGTTTCCCCATCCAAGGTTATGGGCCCCTCACATGCACTTTATGGGCTCCTTGGGAATCTTAAGGACTCGAGGTGAATGACCATTGACTTGGAGGGATGAAAATAGGCAAACTTACCCATCTTCACTTGTCTTTGTCAGGAGCTTGGTAAAAGCTGATCCAGGATTGATTGAGTGCTTTAGTGAAGTGTGTGTGTGTGTGTGTGAAGGGAGATCCATCAGCTTTAGATAAGAAGGAACAAAGTTGATTTTACATTATAAAAACATTTTTCAGTCTTCTGTGTTTTCTTTGATGTCTTAATTTTCAGTGCTTTGTTGAACAACTCTGTAACAACAATGAAAACTGCTTTAATTTTTATCTCATGCCCTGACAAAAAGATAAAATATAGTTGTTGGTGTTAAGATATGTGAAAAATTGAGTAAACAAATTTATTTTTGATATTCTTGTTTTCTAGCATCTGTTCTTCCCATGAATTTTTCTCTAAGCAATACATAAAATTGATTAGGCTAAATTTCCTTTCGTTACCTCTCTAATCCATTCCTTGGAGAGATTCCCAGGCTTTAGCACTGGGAAAAGAAAGGAGAAGTCATGGGTCTGTATGATAAGAAAGTGTCTGACTCATGGAAGATTCATCAACTTAGGGACATGAACAAATAACAGGCAGGCACCCAGAACATCAAGATGAGCGAGGCCTTGTCTTCTGCTGCCTGTTTCTGTTTCCGTGATTCATACCTGAGGATGTAGACAGGGGAAGGAAGCAGTGGGGAAAGGGGAAAGCAGAGGGTGGTCCGGAGGGCCAGTAACGGTGACAGGAGGAGTGGGAGGAGGAGGAGAGGGGAAGTAATCCTTATTTGTGCTGCAACTTCCCTTCCAGGGCGCCATTCCCATGGGTGATTGGAGCTGTTCGGTGTGCATCTGTGGGATGGCGGGGCTGGTAGCATGGGTTATCTCAAAGTGTAGACTAAGGACCACCAATGCTGGTTGTTTCCAGTGCAGTGTTTTGGACTCTCTCCCAACCTGCTCAATCAAGAATCCCTGTGCCGTCCAGGATTGTGCATTTTTACTAGCTTTCCAGGTGGTTCCAGTTCTCCTTACAGTTGCAGAGCCACTGATTTTAATGAGATAGAAAAACTTGGTTGACCGTTGCGAAGGCAAAGTAAATCTAATTCTGCTCCCCTGCCCCCCACCCCCCTGCCACCCCGGACTACAATTAGGCAGGAAAGAAAATCCCCTTCACTCGCAGATATCCACACTGCACTGAAATTCAGGGTTTTTGACATATGGTGATGTGATTTATAGAGATTTACCAAAACTGATGCAAAGAAGCAAGGCATGGTGGAAAAAGGGTTGGTTTAGGTTTTGCTCCTTGATCTTTAATATATTAGGGTATGACCTTAGGTGTGTCACTTTTCCTTCTGGGCCTTTAGCTCTATAACTAGAAAATAAGGGTTTTGAACTAAGTGACTTGCAAGGCTGGTCATAGCATGAAAACCATGAGCCTAAGAAGGTGTTCACCCCCCGTCTTGTTCTACCGAAGTCTGTCTCCATGGTCCCTGCCGCCTTCACGGCTCATCTGGAGGCTTAGAAGCCCCGCAGCAGTGCCCTTTGCCGACTCCCCACGTATCTCCAGGGAGACACCTGAGCTGAAGCTCTAAAGCGTAAACTAGTTGCTATTTCAGCTAAGTAGGAGAGAGGTAGGCTCAGGCCAGTCCTGAAGGTCACCCAGCAGACACAGCTTTCTTCAGTGTTTGTCGCAGAAGTTACTGTTCAAGGCAGCTGACTTTCCGACTTGCCCACGGTTCAACAGTTGAACGCCTTAATATGCTGTAATAACTTCTTCATAGGGTTGCACTCAGTCTACGTGAGGATTAAGTTGCTGATTTGTAGACTTTTGGACTTAGCCCCGAGAGCTATACCTAACGTCCTTGAAAGGCATTATTTTTCTCCCTCTTGACAACATTGAGAACTTTATCTTTCATCTTCCTCCACTCCTGCCTCTGCAGGGTTTCCTATCCTCGTCCCCTCCTCTCCCTTTTTGCAATCTGCTCTCATGTGGTAGAAAGAATGCAAAGATTCACCTTGTTTTCCAACCCTCTGGGGAGACCTGTTCTGAAGTACAAACAGAAAACCAAATATCATGACTGAAAAAAAAAAAGTTGAAATTATTTTGAATAGTCAGTAAGAAAACCATGTAGCAAAACCCACATCAAAAGCCCAGCTCTTGGGGGATACCTTTCAGATTCCATTAGTGCCGGGGCCATGTAGAGGGAGGGGGCCGTGTGGTGAGTGGGTCATGTGAAGGGGGGGTCATGTGTGGGGAGGGGGCCGTGAGTGGAGAGGGGTCGTGTGAAGGGAGGGGGCCATGGAGATGAAGATGTTTTTGAAGAAAGATAGAAAAGGTCAGAATGTCAGAAAATAAGTAGATTGAACAGCAAGCTTCAGAGAGCGAGACAGCATATACCTGTCACAGAGATGAAGAGTTCAGTCTTCAGGAGGCACTTGTGACTTCGTGTTGTCCTCTTACTCTGTGAGGAGACATGTTTGGGAAGTCTTTCTGGTGAATGTAACTGGAAAGTATCTTAAAGAATTTCCCTTCCTCCCCTTCCTCCATGGGACTTTTTTGTTTTTTCAAAGGATGATTAAATCCTGCAGTTCCACCTTAGAAACCGGTGATTTTATAAGTTTGGTTAATGGGCCCATGAGCAATTTGAATACAGTTGGGGGTAGGACTTTGGGAACCTGTTTCCTCTTCAGATGGAATCTGTGCGTTGGGGGGAGAAGTTCCAAAATGGCACCGGCCTGTCTTCCAGAGATGCCAGAGTTTGCTCGGGATCAGCCTCTCGCAGTCCTTGCAAGTGCACCCTGAGCAGTGTGTTTACAAAGCCACCTTGTCACAGTGTTTGCTTGGCCTGCTTTGCCCGGAGTGTCAGTGACTGGACACATTTTTCTCTGAGACCCAGAAGTGATCGTGTCTTGGCCTGGGAAACAATGGAAAATCCATAGTGAAGATTCGTACATGTTCGCCTGCTGGGGCTGAGGGTCATTCTGATATCTCAGCCCTGAAATCAATGGAGTAAATCTCATTTGCTGCTGTGAGTTCATATCCTCGGACTAGTAACGACTAGTAACTCCCTAGTCCTGTGCGTGCGATTAGATGGGGTTATTGAAAGGAGGCTCTGTTGTGAGTGAGAGGCTTAAGGGAAAGGACTGAGTAGCAGCTTCTAGATAAAGCCATTTAGCCAGAGGGAGGCATTTCCCTCCCTCTGAGGTGCTGGCCTGTGAGGGCTGTAATTTGTGGCGTGGGGGCCAGAGGCCTCTGGGTCAAATCTTACTAATAATAGGGCACTGGGCAATTTCATATTAATAGGTCCCCAGTTCCCTGTTAACACGAGGATAACGCTAGTGCTTGTATGTACCAGCCAAGGCGCCTTTGGTTGTGAGTGCCAGAAAGCTTAAGCTGGCTTAAGGGAAATGCGTTGGCTTGTGCGCCTGTGAAGGGCTGAGGGAGGCTTTGTTTCAGGCGCGGTTTGATTCACTCACAGTGTCACCGGGCCTCTGTTTCATTTCTTTGTGATCCTTTTGTGATGTCTTCCTAAAACGAGCTGTGGCTGTGACAGTTCCAGACCCCACACCCTCACATCCCAGGTAGTTCCTGTGGAAGGAAGAAGAACCTTTTTTCCAAAAAGCCCTCAGCGAGCATCTCCTCCTGTCTCAAAGACCCGACTGAGCTCAGGAGTACACTCTGACCGATCTCTGGGCCTAGGGGCTGGGACAATGGAGTTAAGGCTCCCTTCCGGAGCTGAGGGCGGCGTCAAGCCCACATCCACCACCATCCAAGGCTACAGCAGAGGCAGGTACCCCAAGGAAAACATGCATGTTGTTCCAGGGAAATGGGAGAAGAGGATGCTAAGAGGCAACCAGGAACAACACCCTTGGAGGTGGGGGGTGGGAAGGGTCTTAGCAGGGTGCCCGGCCCTAGGAGGGACTAGATAATTATAAACTGTGACTTACATAAGCACCGTCCTGGAGCTGTGGTTTCTGCCGAGAAGTGTCTCGCCTTTTCCTCTTCTCTCAGGTGCAACGCCTGCCCCCTTTACGCAGCAAGCCTGCAGAACTGAATTCTGGTCTTCGCTCCGCGCCTCACTTGCTGGGTGACGCTCGCTGCATTGCTCACTTCCCGTCGGTAGAGGATGAAATGTGAGCTCGGGCTCCTCTCCAGAAATAAGGGGCCTTTCCCTTTCTTCGCTCCCCCAGAAACTTTACATAAAGTGAATCATGATTCAGGGGCCTTGTCTACAAGGTTCAGGGTTTAATGTAAAGACAAGAGGCTTTGAAGGTAAAGGCAAGAGGCTTTGAAGCAGGCAGATTTGGATTTGAACCCCAGTTCCGCTGGTGCTGTGATTGTGGGGAACTTCAAACCTCTGAGCTCTGACTTCCTTTGCTCTACAAGGGAAGCGATAGTAAAGAATACTTGACTGTCAAGCCTTACCCACGTGGACGTGATGGAGCTGGAATGAGACCGTTGAAATGTATGCAGTGGTCGGACAAACAGAAGAGTGACTGGTATGCACTCATTTCAAATGTCTTATCACTTGTTTGGTATCTACATACATTCTCCACCCCCATCCCCGGGAAATTGACACATGAAATTGAGGGCTTGGAAAGTTAAAGTAGGAGGATATGTGTGGACCTATCACAGTGAAATCAGAGCACACAGTTCCCCTCCCCTACCTGGCTGATGCTTATCTCATTTAGGGCTGGGAAGAAGAATGAGTCAATATTGGTTATATCCATTCCACCCCCTCTTCTCTGTTTCTTCTCCCCCCCCACCCCACCCCCACCCCCGCCTTGGCATGCACTTCTGGCTCATTGGTACTACCTAGTGGCAATTGTAGGTATTACTTAATCTTGATAGTGGCACAGTCTTTTTTTAAACCACTTTATTGAATCGTTGATGTACGCTTACTGGAGACACGTGTACACTTATGAGATCGTCACCACAGTCAACACTGTGCACGTATCCATCACTTCCATAGGTGTCCTCCCATCCTCTGTATTTTTTGTGACAGCCACACTTAACATAAGATCTGCCCTCTTGGCAAATGGTTGAGTATACAGTGCGGCCTTGTCAGCTGTGGGCATTGTGCTGTACTGTAGATCTCTGGGACTCATTCATCTGATATGACTAACACTTGGAACCCTGTGATGAATACTTCCCCGCTCCTCCCAGCCCCTGGCAACCACTGTTCCACTCTCTGCTTCCATGAGTCTGACTGTTTTAAATTGCTTATGTACATGGGGTCATGTAGTATTCGTTCTCCTGTGTCTGGCTTATTTCACTTAGCAAAATGTCCCCCAGGTTCATCTCTGTTTTCACAAATGGCAGGATTTACTTCATCTTTAAGGGTAAATAATATTCCATTGTCTGTAAATGCACATTTTAAAATTCATTCATTCTGAGATATTTTGGTTGCTCCCCTATCTTGGCTGTTGTGAGTAATAGTACAGTGAACATGGGGATGCAGATATCTCTTTGAGATCCTGTTTTCAGTTCTTTTGGATATACATATTCCCAGAAGTGGGATACTTAGTAATGAACTTAACTAAGGAGGTAAAAGATTTGTACACTGAAAACTCTGAAACTATAATGAAAGACATTTAAAAAACACAAATAGATGCAAAGATATCCTATGTTCATGGATTGGAAGAATTAACATTGTCATAATGTTCATACAAAATAGTCTGCAGATTCAATGAAATCCCTATCAAAATTGCAATATCATTTTTAATAGAAATGTAAAAATCCTAAAATGTATATAAAACCTCAGAGAACTTCCAATAGCCAAAGCAATTTTGAGCAAGAAGAACAATAATGGAAGCCTCACATTTCTTGATTTCAAAATATATTACAAAGCCAGAGTATCAAAACAGTGTGGCATCAGTCTTTGAAGGAGATGCCTCATCCCTGAATCTGAACAGAGTCTAAAAGCTGAGATTCTGCCTTATTCAACTCTGGATCCTCAGGAGTAAGGCTCAGTGTGCAGGGAGCTCAGAAACCTGAGTTGATAATTCTCTGCTGCTTGGGATCTAAATGAGCAAAACCCATTTCCAGGGACTTGAATTTTGTAGCAAATTAACAGTTCCTACCTAACAAGCTAAGATGAGCTGATGAAGATGAGACTGAAAGACTTAAGGGAGCATAAAGTGGGGAGTGTGCTGTGAGGGTTAATCCCAGCAGTTTGGCTAGAGCTCTGCTTGGCTCCGGGTAGGGGCATGAAACCCATTGATGCTGGTGTTGCTTCTGGGAGACTTGGCAGAGTGTCTACTGGCCTGTTAGCATTTGATAAGAGTCAGATTGATGATTTGCTCCTGGTTTTTTGTTTGTTTTTTTTTAAAGTTAGATTTTTGAAGGCCCTGGTGTTGGACTGGTTACATAGCAGCGACGTGCACATGCCCAGGCAATCAGCAAAGTGAAAAAAAGAAAAACCCTCAGTTGAGATTTCATTTTGGCTCTCTGGTTCCAAGTTGTTCTGTCCACATGTTGTTGGAGAGAGAAAGTGAATTCAGCCACAGCCCTTGCAGAGTGGGGACAGTAGGGACACATGCTCGGCCACTCTGCACCACTTCCCCGGGAGCTGGTGGCTGTGGCATTCACCTCATGTTAATGCTGCCACAGTGTCATATCCGTTGGGTAAGTATTGTCATTCTGGGTCCTGCGACTGACTCTTTAGCTGTCCAGTCCTGTTTAACCACCATGTTAGTGAAGAAGTAACATTTTTATGTTGTACAAAATGCCTGAGATTGGGTGTCATGCCTCAGGTCATTAGCTTTGTAACTTTGAGTAAGTTGCCTAATTCCACTAGCTGAGAGCACTTAGGCTGTGCCATCAAGAAGGTCATATTGCCTGCTCTATCTGTCTAACACAGTTATTCCAAGGACCCAATGAGATATGCGTGAAAGATCAAGATTAACTTTAAAGTGTCTTATAATTATTTCCTATCACAATTATCGAAAGCACTACTAGTGGCCATGCTAGTAATGGTTGTGACACTCTCAAGCAGATGCAGACTAATTAGCCAGTGTGGAGTATAGAGACGCCTGAAACTGTGGTGTAGGGTCAAGAAAAGTCACGTTTGGGGGGTGGGGGGGAACAAAATCAACTGCTAATCAGGGCACTTTGCTAAGCCATTCATAAAAGTAGCCTGCACTAAGAAATAATTTCTGTGTTGCTGATGCAAATTTAAGAAATACGCAGGTATCAATAAGAAAGTTAAATATAACTGATTTGTATGGATTAGGACATGCGTTTCAGTCAGACACAAATACTATTGAGATGGTTGGCATTTTTGTCTTTTGCTAGCATGATTTCTGGTGGCAGGTATCCATTGCGGTCATTCAGCGTTAGAGCGTGGAGGGGCCTCATAGGACACCTCATTCCTTTACCATGAAGATACTTTCAAGATGAGGAAACAGATTCAGACAGGTGACGTGACTTTTCCTTAGATCAGATGCAAGTTATTCACAGCCCACAAGTAAAACCCAGGCCTTCTGACTGCCTAGGCCGTGTTTTCAGGTCCCTTGGCATCCAGGGGCAACGAACAGGGAAGGCCTTCCCCAGTGAGAACTTTATAGTCCCGTGGAGAAAACAGGGGAGTAACCAACTACACGAGAAGAATGTGATGAGAGAGATAATAAACGTAAAAGCAACACCCGTGCTTTGGGAAGGCGTTTGAAGAGATGGCTTATTCTCCCCGCAGGGCTTAAGGAAGGCTTCATAAAAACCTCATGGATACAGCAGTGATCATTTTCAGCACTCAGAGATGAGGGGAAGCTCACGGGAGTCCTACTGGTGTGGTGGCTCAAGGGTCCTGGGTATCAGAGGTAAAGAGACCTGGCTTCCTGGGTCATCAAGATGGACATCCTCAGAAAGAGAATTGAGACAAAGACTGTCTTTGTTTCCATTGGGGGTGGTGGAGCATTAACCAGGATGGTGAGAAAGTCACCCTGGAGCGGTGTGGAGAGAAGATGTGGGCTTTGTCTTGGGGCACCTGTCCCTGTTGGTAAGCAGTGGCTTTCAGTGTGGCAGGAAGGCTTGCGCGAGTCTCCTCCAGCCTTAAACACAGGGATTTGAATTCTTTCACGTAGACTGTAACAGATGGAGACTGAAAAGAATCATGGGAAGGAAACTGACATTCATTGAACTCCTAATGTGACCAAACATGTGTTAGATTTTGTATATATATGTATGTTATTTATTACTCACAGCACAGCTCAAAGTAGATTTCTGGTTTTACTAGAATTCCAGCCTTTCTTAAATTCCTCCTTGCCATCTTCTCATTATGTGAATATTTCATGTGTTCTTTCTAACACATTCTTACAGGAGAGAGTTTCTCTAATTCCTCTTTCTGAGCTAGAACCTTGTCCGTAACTGTTAGAAGCCTCCTCCTCAGCTAGAACCTTTAGTTAGGAAATTGGGAATGACCTATATGCCTGTTAATACAGAAACGGCTAAGTAAGTTGTGAAGTACTAGGACTGTTAAAAGTAAGTGCTGACTTGAATACCTGACTGTGATAGGTTTTTAGCAATTCAGTTCAACATTCATAGCATGAGCTCCTTAAAAACCCATGTGTGTCCCTGTGTCTTAATTTAGATAATAATCTGTTAACTAGGATTTCCTTGGATGATGAATTTGGGACAGGTAGGGATAGAGGTAGGCTAAAAGGCTGTTAGAAATTGAAGGGATATGTTTTTAAAGTATTTGTATAATTTTCATGTGATGAAATTATGAGTGGCTTGAACTTTATTGTGTATTTTTTAATTATAAAGAAGTTATGAAACTCCCTTTCATCCTCTTTTTACTCCATAGGTTTCAAATCAGAGTCTTCAGTACTCTAGATGTAACAACAGAAATCTGGGGGAAATGATCCACCTTGTGAACCCTATCTTTATTAGAACCCTCTCGCAGGCACTCTGGCATGTCAGGTGGGGACCTGTCACCTGCCAAGGAGGCACACAGTTCCATCTGCTCAGTCCTACTTGGACTGGGCTCTGGCGCATAGCCTCATGCTGTTTTTGGTTAACTTGCCTTTATTTGAGGTTATAGTGGAACCTCGGTTCTCAAACTTACTTTGTTCAGGAACGCTCTTCAAGAAGCGATTTGTTCAAAAACAGAATCTCCTTTGTTACCTGAGAGACATGTGACTGATCTGACAGGTATGAGCCTGAAAAGGTTGTCAGGTAGCGAATCGAGACCCAAAGTTTCATTAGACAACCGAGACATTTTTTTCCTTCATCAACTTGATCAAGAACCTAGTTGTTCAAGAACCAAGATGTTTGAGAACCAAGGTTTGACTGTACTTGGTGGATTCTCTAGATGTACTCAGACAGAACTGACTTTCAGGGTGAATCCAGACAAAGCTGTTAATCTGTGACCTCCATATGTAGAAGTTGTGGTCACCGTCGTATGAATGAGGCCGCTCAGAGGAATTAAATAGGGCTCTGAAAGTGAAGAGGGCGTTTAAGAAATATGTTCAGGCACATGAGTTTAATTATCCGCAAGACCGTATGGTAGAAATATGTGATAAATGGATGCAAACAGTTAAAGTGAAACAAGAGTGATCACGTAAATTCTTATTTTTGATCATTTTAGTGTTTATTTAAGTTCTGGATGATTGTCTCTGATTTACAGTTTGGCCATGAATAAGGGCAGTTGTTAAATGTTGTTGGTGATCTGACTATAGAACCAAAAATTAAGACTAATAATTTCTTAAGTACCTTGATCCATTTAATTGAAGCCATCCAGAGGTTTCAATGTGAATTGTTCAGATTCGAAGCTGCTTCTTGGTTTGACTTGATTTCTAAAGTTCTGGCTCCATCAGCTCGAAGTCGTGTGTGCTTGGCAGCCCGGTCTCTTTCCTTCTCTGGGCATCAGCTTCCCCAGCTGTAAAGCAACACATTTGCAGCCAGCTAGTCCCCCAGGGCCACTCGACAATCTGTGGTTTTCTGAGGGCTCTGCTTCATTCAGCTCAGTTACCGTGTTAATTAAATTTGCTTCTGGAGCTCCGTGGCGTGTCCTCGGAATACTAATGTCAAAACTGCACAGATACCTGATATAATAAAATAATAAAGTGGCTTCTACGTGTAAGTAGATTAAATAGTTGTTTTGTTTTTTTTTGTATTTTATACTGAGTTCTTACTGAAGTTACATTTAGTCAAGAATTACATAAAAGCTGTATTTGTTGGGCTGATACATTCCGTACCAGTATTTCAAGAACACTGTCCAGGAGTCTTAGATTAATGTAATGCTTTGTCAGAAAGAGAAAGTGATAGCCTCTCCAAATTGTATTTATTCAGATAGACAAGGGAAATTCTTAAAAGCTATTGGAAAATTCTGCAGGAAGAACTAAAAACGTGGAAGAGTATCTTGCTACTTTCCATATTTGACCTGTAATCTTGCAGGCTCTAAATTACTCACAATAATAAAGACTTGGATCTATTGGTATAAGTCGTGGTGTTTATTTTACCCAAAGTGGGAATATGTCATCTTTATTATCCTTCAGTAAAAATGAAATTGGCGATGTCCTTACTATGTCCCCCAACTTGGTCAATTCTCTATACAATATTGAATCACAGAATGATGGCACTTCGGAGCTGAAATGAACTTTGGAGACTATGTAAGCAAACCAGCTCATTTTATTTCACAAAAATAGCTCAACTTGCTGTGATAGTTTCTTTCCAACTTTGGAGAACCCCAATGATATAATTATATGCACTCGATTTTTCCCTATTTATTTTCAATGTACACACATGAACATTCACTCTAGTTAGTATATAGTTCTGAGTTTTCACACATATATAGTCATGTAATTACCACCACAATCAAGTACACAATGATTCTGTCACCTCTCCCATGTATAGTCAACCCTTCCTGCCACCATCAGCCCCCAGCAACCACAGGTGTGGCCTCTGTTCCTATAGCTTTGCCTTTTTCAGAAGGTCGTAGAAATGGAATCATTCAGCACAGTGCATTTATTTGAGATTTATCCACATTGTTGTGTATATCAGTAGTACATTCCTTTTCGTTGTTGCCGAATGGCGTTCCATTGTATGGGTGTGTCACAGTCTGGTTATCCACTTACACACCGAAGGACATTTAGTTATTCCCCAGTCTTCGGTGATTGTGAACAAAGTTGATATAAACATTTGCAAAGTAGTTTTTTTGTGAACGTTTTTTTGGAGGGGAGGCAAACACCTAGAAGTGGGATTGCTGGATCATAAATGTGTGAGTTTAACTTAATAAGAATGGCCAAATTGTTTTCCAAACTTGTTGTACCATTTGCTTTATGACCAGAAATATGCAAGAGCTCCAGCACTTGGCACGGCCAGTTGTTACTATTTTTGATATTTTAGGGCTCCACCAGGGGAGCGGCGGTATCTCACCCCCCGATGGCGCACGATATGGTGGACCCTTTCACGTGCTTATTTGCTAGCCTAGATTTTCTTTGGTTAAGTGTCTTCGAATATTTTTCCTGTTTTCAAAGTGAGCTCTTTGTTTTCTTATTAATTGAGTTTTGAGAGCTGTTTATTATGGGTACAAGTGCTATGTGAGATATATGATTTGCAATTTTTTTTTTCAGCCAGCTTTTAAAAAAATTTCTCAACAGTGTCTTTTGCAGGGCAAAAGTTTTTTAATTTCGACAATGTTGTTTATCATTTTTTTCTTTTTTTGGTTATGCTTTTGGGGCCATATCTCAGCATTGTGTACCTAACCCAAGGTCACAAAGATTTTCTCCTAAATTTTCTTCTAGAAGTTTTATGGTTTTATATTATACACTGGGTCTTGAATCCATTTTGAGTTAACCTTTTATATATATGGTATGAGACAAGGTTCATTTTCCTGGCTATGAATGTATAATTTTCCTAGCACTATTTGATTAAAAGAACCTTGTTTCTCCAGTGAACTGACTTTACAGCTTTGCCGAAATCAGTTGATTCTTTATGTGTGGGTCTGTGTCCTTTTTATTCTCTTCCGTTGACTTAGGCATCTGCCCTTTGCCAGTAACACACTGTTTTTGTTACCATAGCTGCATAGCAGGGTCTCTCAAGGTGGACGTTTTGGGCCAGGTGAGTGTTGTGGGAGGCATCCTAGGATGTTGAGTGGCACACCTGGCCTCTGCTTACTAAATGCTAGAACGTCCCCTGGATCATGACAATATAAAAAACATAGAAACCCCACAAACCCCAGACATTGCTCAGTATCACCAGCGGGAAAAAATGCCTCTGGGTTGAGAATCGCTGATTTATATGGCAAACCTTGAAATCCTGTTTCATTCTTCTTCAAAACTCTTTTGGCTATTCTAGTTCCTTTGCATTTTCATGCAAATTTAGGACAGGTTGTTGCTTTTCTGTAAAGTTCCTGCTTGGATCCTGACTGGGGTTTTTATTGACTCTATACATCAGTTTGGGAAGGAGTGAGATTTTAACAATATCAAGTCGTCCATTCCATAAATAGAGCATACCTCCACATTTTCTATAGGTCTCTTGATTTTTAAAAAATTAGTGTTATGGTTTTTTTGTTTCCCAGCATAAAAGTTCTGTGTGTGTGTGTGTGTGTGTGTGTGTGTGTGTGTATGGGTGGGCAAAAGTAGGTTTGCAGTTGTAGTACAAATAAATAATAAAACACGAATAAACTGTGCTTTGCATATTCTTAACTGCAAACCTACTGTGCCTACCCCGTTTGTGTGTATAAATTAGACCTGTGTGTGTCCTGTACTCGGAGGTGAATTCAGACATATTACTTTATCTGCAGAACTAGATCTCCTTCTTCAGATCTTTCTCCCCAGTATTTTCCCCCAAACCCTCTGGCTTCCACTTCTACTCCTGGGTCATCTGTCCAGGATACGGTTTAACTTGCAGTTCCAGTGACTGCATTACCCATGACTGCACAGCTGTGGTGACCATGAGGCTGAAGTGGTGAGAGAAAGAGAGAGGAACATTAGAAGTGATTCTTCCCCTCTTTTTGAACCACAACACTCCCTTTTTCTGGCTCCTCTGCCAGAAGGATGGATTTTTTTCTCTCAGAGCTGTAGGTGCTTGAACCAGTGTTGCAATGTGGTTGCTGCAGCGCAAGCTCATGATCTTGGCTGCCCTTGGTGCAGGCCCAGAAGGTGGCCCGTGAGAGGTGCGGGCTGTGGCGGGCTTGCTCCGCCTTGGCTGGCTGCAGGCGCCCTTCACGTTTGCGTGGATTCCTACTGGCTTCCAGGGACCACCACCCAGAAGATGGTAAAAAATGATTTGTCGAATGAAAGCATCAATGAATAAGCAGATAAAGTACGAAAGAAGAAAATGAGAAAAGGAAAAGAGAAAAAGGAAGGGAAAGAAATAAAGGAAAGAAGATGGGTAGATGGACTGGGAATGTTTGTGATCCCCACAAGATGGCAGTGTCCTTAGGTGTAATTCTACAATGTGGTCACCAGATGGCAGTAGAAACCCATGGCCCCTTAGTGATCTTTAAAAAAAGTAAGCAGTAACCACTGACAATTTACTCTGAGTACGGTAGTTTGTTAGGACTGTGAAGAATGGAGAAGGGGCTGTTGCTCACGGTAAACAAGAAGCAATTTCTGCCTTTCAGGAGTTCACAAGTTGACAGGCTATAAATTAGATTGTGCTGACTCTACAGGAGGCACGTAAACTAATATAACAGCACGGCCGGGGGAAGGGTTAATTCTGACTACAGAAATGGAAGAGGTCTTCGCGGGAGCCAGGTTTGAGCTGATTTTGAAGAGTGAGCTTGGGTTGGCCATACAGAGATGGGAAACTGGGGGAGGAGGAGGCATTTCAAATAGAGGGTGCAAATCAGGGAGGGATATTTAGAGAAAAGTAAATATTGAGGTGTGGCTGGAATGTAGGCTATAGGAAGGAAGAAACAGACAGTTAAGTTGGGAAGCGAAGTTGGCCTGAAGCTGTGGGAGTTCTTAAGAGGGGTGAAGGCTTTTGTCCTGGTGCGACTCTAATTCCTGTGGCCATGCCCCCGTCTGTGATGGGCTGAGGGCTGGGTAGCCTGGAGGCTTAGCTGCAGTAAACTGTCCTTCGTGGGCACAGCCTGTCCCAGAGGCCTGCGCAGCTACTGCTGGATCAGCAGCTAGAGACTCAAATGCTTCTGGGGTCCCAGAGGAGCTGAGTGCCTTGGTAGGGTGGGCTCCGTGCCAGGCCTGGCCTTTCTGAAGGGCCTGGATGGACTCAGCTTGTCCCACCCTGTGGCAGTTGGAGCCCAGAATGACGAAATCTTTCAGTTTTTCAAGAAGATTTGAAAATACGAACTTGGGTGAAATTTCCTGATTTTTAAGTGTTGCTGCTGACTTATGGTTCAGAAAGCACTGAGTGAGCCAGTCAAAACAGACCTGAGTGGCTGAGTGGGCCCGTGGGCCGCTGCTGTGTGACCTCTCGTCCACAGCCATTTATTGACTCATTCGCTGGCCCCTGGTGTGGCCAAGACCCACAGCTGAGCATCCGTGAGGGAGTTCCTCCTTCCTGAACTCCCTCTTGCGGGTGTACAAAGGTCTCCTAGGAGTGTCCCCCAGAGTGACAGTTCCTAGCCCTTCTCGCCAATTATAGGCAAAACTGTGAAGACCCACCAAGGTTTCCTCAGGGATTTTCGCTTCACTTATCCCTTAGGCTGACTGTGGCCCTTCAGAAGATCTTCTTTATTCTCATTGTCTTTACGACCCAGTGTGGGCTCTTGGCAAAGAGCTGGACTCTTCTCAAACAGTGGTTTCCCTCTGATGTCACGGGCTTAGGACAGGGAGGAGAGGTGAGGGCTTGCCTGGAACACCTTGGGGACAGGTCTCTCTCAGGAGCATGGGGTGCCTTTGAGGTATCTTGGGCTGACAGTGATGTCTGCTGTCCCTGTGCCCAGGTGAATGAGGGGGTGGGCTCAAGTTCAAGGTCAGCAACTCTGGCAGCTGGTTTGATTATGAATATCCACCAGGTGGCAGCAGAGTATCGTGACCAGAAGTCATGGGGCTTCAGCGTCCAGCTCAGCTCGCTGGCAAGCAGGAGAAGGTGGCTTGTTCAGAACAGCCGTTATCATTCTGAAAGCAACTCATTAGGATGGGCAAGTCAAGTGCCAATGTGAATTCAGAAATAGCATCTGTATGTACAAACTCGCCAGCCCGATAAGGGGAGAGGGGGCACGGGAGAGGGTAGAGGGGAGATGGGAGAGGCTCCAGAGCAGTGCCATTGACAGCGGGCCGCGTGCATGAGCCTGGAAGTTAACTGGGTGTCCAGCTGCGGGTGTGAGATGCAGGCCCAGCTCTGTGTGTTGGCCGCAGAGCCGCTTGATTTAACTGGAGAAGTCCCGAGTGTGTTTCCTTCGCAGTGTTGCCCAGGCTTGCTGTCATGGCTTATCGGCGTCAGTGTTTGTCTCTAAAAGGCCACTGTTATAATTTAAGTAAGGACAAGATGACCCTAGAACCCCTTCGGGACAGAATTTTAAGCCTTGTCAATTGAGATGAGGTCCTCAGGTTTGTTTTTGCACTTTGAAAACATAAGTGGTCTCAAGGCGGGAACGGGAAGCACGTTAGTTTTAAGCGAAAGGCAAAGGGGAGCGCCCATACGAGAAGCATCTGTGCCTGCGCTGCAGGTGAGGCCATGGGCAGCTTGGCGTGGTGGCTTTCTGCTGAGAAGAAAGAATGCCACAGAACATGGACATCTGACAGGGCCACCCTGTGACCGCAGTGCAGCAAAGCCAAACAATACCACTGCGTGGTGATGTCTGAAAACAAAAGCGAGAACATTATCCAGACGCTCCCTCAAAAATGACCAAACGTACTTCTGTTCTGATTCACATGAGTGAGCAGCAGTTCTTTCCAATTAAAGCTTTACATCCCTGCTCCGTGCTCCGGGTGAGCGTCGTTAGGGTGCCGAGCCAGCCTCAGCAGCAGCCCGTCTGGAGCGAGGCCCCTCGAGCCCTCCCGCAAACCAGCTGACACAAGGCTTGGTGAGAGAGCCCTGGGTGCGTAGGAAGAGGATAAATACTAGGGTGCCTTGCCAAAAGTAGGGGAGGGAAGAGCGAGGCCAAAACCTCACTGCTCGCAGTGGGGCCTGAAGGGTCCTTGTCACCAGAGCCAAAGGACCCTGACTACACCTGCTGTGGGCACTTGCCCTCCGCTCTAAGTTTCTGCTTAGCCAAGGAGCCTGCGGGTCGTCCGGAAGACTGGCCAGCTGGAACGAGGGGTGAGTTCATTCAGCCCACTGTCTCCTCTCCTTCCTAAACAGCTGACTTGTTCTGATGTGGTTTTGTGGTTACATAGTAGGCAGCCCTGCTCATGTGGACATGATATACTTCTAGTTTCTGAAAGTGAGTCATGTTGACTTTCCTCTTGGGAGGAAGAGTGACCCTTGCTCAAAAGGACTATATGACTAGAAAGAAGAAACAACAGAGGCCACCAGTGCCAGAGTATTTAGCAGTGTAGGTTGTCACTAGTTTCTGGGGGTGGTATGTATGTCGTCTCTTTAAGCATCGTAGGCTAGGAAGAGGCATTTGGTTTTCAGTCCTTGCATATTTGCCAGTGTCTGAAATCTTTCTTTATTGCCACTCATTTGGAGCAGTGGCAATGGCTAAAGAGCTCAGGATCTGTGGATAGACTCAAACAAATTTACCTTTGGTCAGCTGGTGCCTGACGGGAAATTTTCCAAGAGGACTATTTGCTATTACTGTGTCATTAATTCTCATGCCTACTAATGGCTAATGACATTGGACCTCTCATCCAGGCCCTAAGAAATCTTGGCAAACCTGCTGAGAATCCGAGTGGAACTCAGAAAGAATCAGCCAATAGCCCTGACCAATGTGGCTAGGTTGGTTGGGTGTGTCATGGCACAAGGTGAAAGGTTGCTGGTTCGATTCCCAGTCAGGGCACTTGCCTAGATTGCAGATTTGGTCTCTGATTAGGGCACATGTGAGAGGCAACTGATATGTCTCACTCCCTCTCTCTCTCCCTGCCCCCCGCCCCACCCTCTCTCTCAAAATAACCAGCCAGTAGATAGAAGGGCTTTCTTTCCCATCTGGATAATTTTTCATGAAACTCTGTAGAGCTAGGATGAAAGATACATAGCACTCCTGTTACCATGTCCGTGCTCTTGGCAAGCATTGTTAATTCATTGTGGTGTCCTCAAGACCCTTGTCACCACTGCCACCAGGTCCCAGGGGGCATGTGACGTGAAACCTATTTTCATGTCTGTTCTGGAATCTCTTCTGAACTTTTACTCCAGAGTATCTGTGTCATGGGAGTGCCCCATGGACGAGACTGACTTTCTGTCCTCAGAGAGTAAATCCTTCTGGGTCAAAGAAAGAGCAAAATGATTACTCTTTAGTTATATATTGCTGAGTCATCAGTCATTAACCATGGCCTGGCTTAGTCATTTGGGTGATAGAGAATGATAAGAAAAGCCCAACAGTGGATGGAGTAAGATACAGCAAATCATGAGTAAGATAAATAATTCAAGACAGTTTATGTTTTATAAGTGTATAAAAATGGCTGATACTTCACGAGGCTGGATTTTCAAGGCAAGGCCATTTTCATTCCTCATTAGGCCTGTCTGTCCTCTGGCTTGCTGTCAGGGCGGTGGCAGCATCTAGTAAAGCAGAGGAGATTCAGTAAGAAAACTTGTTAAACCGGTGACATTGTAGATTAGCACATGATAGCTGTGCATACATTTTCTATGAAATACGCTTATTAAAATCATAGTCTGCAAATACTAAGTAAATACCGTGCCAGCCCAGAATCTTGATTGCACTTCACAGATATGAACTTCAGATGACATAAGCAGAAAAGGGATGTGTTGGAAGGCTCCAGAGTAGCTCAGAGAAGCAGCTGGAAGGTAGAAGCCAGACCTCCACCAGAAGTTAGTAGCTGCACTCCTGCCAGGCTGGGACAAGAGCAGTGTGCCCGCCTGACTCCTCTTCAGGCACAAGTTTTTCACCTTCGGAGACATGAACCCCTTTGGCCAGCACATGATGCTTATGGACCTCTTCTCTGTATGTTTTAAAATTCAGAAAACAAAGTACATAGGCTAACAAAGTAAACCAAGTATATTGAAATACAGTTTTCACATATTTTAGAAATTCCAAATATGTGCTAGTAGTATGTGTGCTTCGTTACTAATGCATTAAATAAAATTCACTGGCGGCTCTAATTATGAATATAACTTCAGTAATGATGAACCTAAATCCACCATCTCAATAGCTTACAACATTTGCAAGGAGTGTAAAAATACAAAAGCATCTGTGATTTTAGCTGGGAAGAAGCTCACAATTACTGCTCCTCCTGTTGAGGTGAGTTTATTGCCTACAGTTATTATTAAAGGAAATGCTGTTTTAGTTAGAAGTTAGCAAAAATATTAGTATATATATTTTTTCCAATTCGATTTCGGGGATTCCTTTTAATTCTCTTTGTAGACTCCAGGTCAAGAGCTCCTGTCTTCGGCTGTGAGCTCTTTGATTAATTAAGTTGCTTCAAACTCAGAAAAATTAAAGCAGGGCACATATTCTCTCCTACTCCATTTCATTTAGCCCACACTTTTTCTTGATTGTCTGTGTACCAAGAGCTGTGGTTAGATAACTCTTAGGAGATTAAACTGTTGAGAACTGGGCCACATAACTGTTTGGAATTACAACCCTGAGCTAGAACAGAGATTATTACTCCTCTTGAAGAGATGAGGAAATCGAGGCATAGAAAACTGAAATGACCTGGTAAAAGTCACCTGACTTTGCCCAATGGCAGAGCTAAAATTCTAACTCCATCCAGTTGTCTTCCAGAAGGGCCCAAGTCTGTAGTCACAGTAAAGTGACTTTTGAAGATCACTCCTCTGTGGTCTCCTTTTCAAAACAGGGTTGGTTGGTTGGTTTGTTTTTTCTAGTTCTGCTAAAACCAGCTATTTATTCATTGTGAATTCATTGTTCCTGGGAGAGCACCAGTTGGCAGTCCTAACTTGGAGAGCTGAACCCAGGCTCTCTCTGGTGTTCTGCTACTGTAGACAGCTAACTCGTTACGAATATGGAAAAGAGCAAAAGGAATCGGTTATTGAGCTTCATACACTGGGAGCAGGGGCCTGCTCACCTGGCCTGGAAGCCATGGCATTTATAGACCCATCCACACACCCCAGGGGCTGCTGCCAAGGGGACTTGATCCTCAGAGCATGGGAAATCTCCCCCAGGGCACGGTCTGACCTTTGGTACTGGACTGTTGCAGGGCTTAGGGGGAGGAGCTCGACCATAGTGGCCTTTCCTTCCAATGTGGACCTGCCAGATGCCTGCAGAAGCTTGGGAAGTTGACTGGTTATTTTGAAAAGGCCCCTGGTTATAACTCCAGGGGGACAAGGAAACTCGCTCTCCCCCCTGACCCCCATGTGCTCACATGTTCTCTCTCCCTCCTGGAAGCACATGCCCATGCAGGTCTGGCAGCTGCCGGGGCCTGCAGCAGACTGTGTGGGCTCCAAAGGACAGAGCTTTGATATGGAACAGAAGCTCTGGACACTGGCCTTGTTTTGGCCTTGGTGAGAACATGGATGGACTTTTTCCACGGTGGGATGGAGGGAGGTGGGACGGAGGGAGGTGGGACGTTGGAAACCCAGGGGCAGATCTGCACCCGAGTAAATCATCTTGCCACCCCACAGTCTCCTGTGTGTGGGCCCTTGCTGTGCTTTCCTTGCAACCCCGTGAAAGAGCCTGATTTCCACCAGGCAGCACGTAACTGCAGCATAGAGCAGCTGGGCTATGTTTTCTCCCTCAAGTAAAAATATAATTTGTTTCAGCACAGTTGTCTTGTTCTGTCAGTTCGGTATTTACCGAGCAGGGGCTTTACACTTCCACTCACTTATGGGACCAGGGTACTGACCATGGGCCACTACTGAGAGCTTTTGGTCTGGCAAGACAGCCTGACCTTTTTGCCTGGGAAGGGAACTACAGAATTCCCAGACATGGCAGTCAGAGGCACTTCCAAGATACAAACTTCTCCTGACGTATGGTCTCATTGGACGAAAAGTTGACCCACCCCTTCTCCTATACTGTGTGTGAAAGTGTATTTTGGTTCATTCCAGTGGCTAGTTATGTCGGCATAAGATGAACTGAATGTTTGTCACCTAGAAATAATTGTTTGAGTATAAGATAAAGAAGTAATTCCCCTTTTCTTCTTTTTTCCCTTTTTCCTTATTATTTTATTTTCCTCAAGAACTATTTATGGAGTTTAGAATCAACCAGGGAATGAAAATATCATAGCAATAGAACACGGCTTCGGCCTCAAGGGGAGAGAGATGCTACAAATTTCGGTGTAATGAAGGTGTCCGTAGACTGCAGTGGCAACCCGAGCAGGACTGCCGGGCTGCGCAGGCAGTTCGAGGGAACATTGGACGGCAGGCGGGGCCTGGCCAGAGTCTTGGAGAATGAGTAAATCTGGCAGTGGATTATTTATACCTGTAAAGCAAAACCTCAGACTCAGTTTACTTTAAGAAGAGAAAATGCTAAAAGACTAAACTACTTTTCTGATTAATGAGACTTGGGGAGGGTGTGAAGTAACCTTAGACTGAGAACTAGAACTTAACGGAGAAGCAGGCCTCCAACTCTGTAGAGCATGGCCTTTAAGAAACTGGCGAGGACTCTGAGTCGCTGTGGTTTGAGGAGGCCATTTCCTGCCTTGAGGTGATCTGAGCTTCTGGTGGGAGTTCTTCAGGGCCAGGCCCTGGTAGGTCTTCTCTACCAGATACCACTTTGCTAGTTCTCAGGGGGCCCCAACAACTCAAAACCGAAATTGTTAGTTAAACCACAGCTTTGACTACTCAGCCCCCCGGGTCTCCAGTCATACTTGTCAATTACCCCGCATCCCACACAGAACTGCTGCTTTTTGCAGGGTCGTTGCCAGTAAACTCGCCTCTGACTGGGATCCGACTGTATGGGAGGCTTCAAGCCCTACGGGATTTTCAGAATGTTTAAGAGGGTGCCAAGACATCTCTGCGGGACGGCCCCACAGACATGCCGAGTGGCCTCCGCCCTCCCTCACTCCTCATGTGTTTATGGCGGTTTCTTCTAAAGTTCACGTGCGGTAAATGCCTGTGAATAAGTGTACAGCCGAAAGGAATTATTGATTATCTCGTTTTTGGAGACTTCCATTTTGGAAAAAGCCAAATGCCAAAACTAAAATTTCAGGAAATCAATCCAGATTCAGTTTATTTTCTGAAACATCTGTTTCCGTGTCTGTATCTGATATGTATGATTATGGCTGATCAGACTGATGATGTGAAAAACAATTGGTGTTGATTATTTTGTACTTCTGAATGCCAGACATAGTGAACAATAAAATGAAAATGAAAAGCTGGTGACTGTAGGTTAACTGTAAAATTAGCTTGGACATTCTCTGCTCTGTGTGTTTGGGTACATTGATTTCTTTTTGTAAAACTTCATACATCCTTATATATTTTCTTTAATCGAAAAGGAAGCTTTAGAAGCACTACTTACAGATCCAAAAAGAGTTTGTTCAATTTTAAAATTCACAGGAATGATATTTTAATTTACTGTTTCATGCTTATTAAATGACATTTTTTTCTTTGTACCCGATTACTTCACCCATCCATATTTCAAAAAGAACACAGGGAATCCGGAGGGGCTGCCCAGTAGTACACAGATGTCAATAGCGCCCCCCGTCAGCTGGTCAGAACACAGCGAAGCGCCGCCTGAAGAAGGCGGAGGCCTGGGGCAGGAAGAAGAGGAGGAGAAACTTGGGTGCCCAGAGACCGGAGGGGGAGGCAGGGAGCCTGGCTGCCCCATGGGGACGCAGGAGCTGGGCCGGGGAAAGGCTGAGAAGGGCCCATTGCTGTCTAGCTCCTCCTGTTTGCTGGGCAGTGCTGACGATTGTGGTCCTTAGAGCAGAGCTGTTGATGTTTTGGCCTCGCTGCCCTCCTGGTTCCAGAGAGGAATCGGTCCCCCACCCCCCACCCCCGGGCCTCTAGAGTGGATTAGAACTGGCCTCCCAAAGCGTTAACCCTCAGTGGAATGTTGCATTGTAACCTCTTCATCTTTATCACTTCCCGCTTACTGAGAGCACCGCTGTGAAGAGGGAACCAAACATCTGTCTTTGGTGAAACACTGTCCAAAGGAGTGAACTGGCGAGAGGAAGGGTTGTGATCACAAAGATTTCACCCCGACAGCAAAATGCTGTCCTGGGCTGCCTTGAATGTCTGATGCAAACGGGCTGTAAGCCGTGGGTCTGAAATCTGGGGTCATTGCCTCAGGATTTTGCTTTTCAGCCCTGGAGGAATTTCCCCAACGTCCCGGCACCCCCTGATTTTCATTCCTCACTGAGGCTGTAGCTTTCCAGGAGTTATTGCTTCCTCTTCTCTCTTCTCCATTTTTACAAGCACTGTGACACAATGACTGTCCCTTGCCTTTTATGAAACCACATAAAGTCATAACAAGCAAATGATAATACTCCAGCATGGCTGTTAGAGTTATTTTCTCTCTGTGTGTCCAGGGAGAGGGTGTAGTAGAATTTGTCTCGAAGGCACTGCCTTTCTCAGGGGAGCCGTGTAATCACAGTCATTTTCTTTCAGTCTCGGCACCACAAAGACAATGAGTCCCCGAACCGTAACAGGAGATTGGCTGGATACAGATGAAATGAGATGAGGGTTTTCAAAAGAGGATCTTCTCTTTTCAACAAAAATAAAATGAATCCTCTTCAGAGAGGAGCATACTTTTATACTCATGACTGGGAAACAGAATGTGATTTCTTCCTTCAAACAACTTTTAAAGCACTGAAGTTCAGTTTTCACTAAGTTGGAATTGGAAGTTGTTTTTGGTGGATTACCTACATATGAAAAATAAGATGTATTCATCATAAACAGCATTTTCAAATGAAAGATAGCTTGAAGAGTTGTTTCCAGTGTAAAGTGTAGCCTCAAAGTGCAGAGGAAAATTAAAATTTACCAGACCTTACTGAAATGACCATCGGGCTCATGTTTGTAGGGTCAATATTCCCACCATTAGTATTGAACCTGGTAGACATGCATATTTTGGTATTGTCCTTCTTTTCTTTTCTTTTTTATATTAATATATTTCATTAAAACTAATAGTTATAGGTTCACAGAGAAATTGGGCAGAAAGTACACAGTTCCCATATTACACCCCCCCCCCCACCACACCCGCACAGATACAATTCCCCCTGTTATTAACACCTTGCACTGGTGTGATATATTTGTTAACACTGATGAATGAATATTGGTACATTATCATTAACTGAAGTCCATGGTTCACATTCAGCTTCCCCCTCTGTGCTGTATGTTCTGTGACTTTTGAGAGGTTCATAGTGTCCTGTATCCACTGTGACAGTGTCATAGAGAGTAGTTTCACCAACCTAAGAATTTCCCATGTTCCGCCTATTCATGACTCCTTCTTTCTCCTGGAAACACTTGTAACCACCAGTGTTTTTTCACTATGTTTGTAACTTTTGCCTGTTTTCCTAAATGTCATTTAGTTGGAATGATGTAGTATGTAGTCTTTTCAGGCTGGCCTTCTTTCACTTAGCAATATGCATTTAAGGTCTTTTCCTGTCTTGGTAGCTAATTTCTTTTAATTGCTTAATAATATTTCATTTTATGAATGTGCCGCAGTTAATCCATTCACCTATTGATGGACATCTGGTTGATTTTGGCAATTCTGAATAAAACTGTTATAAATAGTGATTCGTAGGTTTTTGTGTGAGCATAAGTTTTCAGCTCCTTTGGGTGAATGCCAAGGAGCGCAGCTGATAGATTGTATGGAGAGACCATGGTTCACTCTCTAAGAAACTTCTGAGCTGTCTTCCAGAGGGGCTGTACTCCCTTGTGGTCCCACCAGCGATGAATGGGAGTTCCTGTTGCTCCGTGTCCACACCAACATTGGATGTTGTCGCTGTTTCGGACTTTCGCCATTCTAACAGGTGTGTGCGCTGGTGTCTCCCTGCTGTTTTAGTTTTCCATTCCCTGATGACAGTGATGTTGAGTATCTTTTCTTTTTTTTTTTTTTGCTTTAGTATCTTTTCATGTACTGATTTGCTGTGGGTATATCTTTCTAAGTAAGCTGTTGAGAGCTTTTACCCATTTTTAAATGCGGTTGTCTGTTTTCTTATTGTTGAGGTTGAAGAGTTCTTTATAACTTTGGATACAATTTCTTGACCAGATATTTGTTTTGCAAATATATTCTTTCCATCTGTGGTTTGACTTTTTATTCCCTCAAGGGCTTGTCTTTTAAAAATGGGGTGTTTTACAAACATAAGCAGTTTTCTTGTTTTCCTGGGAGTGTCCAGTTACAATGGTATGAAAGAGGAAGACAGGGAAATTTCATTTTAGTAAGAAAAGTTAACTTCTCTTAACTATGGGAATTGAAAGAGAATTGCCCCAGGGACTAGGAGGAACATTATCTGAATTAACAAATTTTGTGGCATAAGATGGACGTCATGGGGGCTTATTGGTGTCTTTTGAAAAGTAGCCCCTTTCTGGTGGCACATGTCTAATCTTGCACAGGGCTGGTGCTCATGGCTTTTTATCCTGAGACTTCTACCTTGAACGCCACTCCATGTGTCGAGTATCCTTGTCTCTTGACTTCTCGACCTTTCACCATTCCCATCTCTGTCTGAGCCCCCACGCTTAGTGCCTAGCATGCAGGACCGCGAGCTGGGCTTTCTTACCCATGGACTGAGCCTCAGCTCTCGGCTCTATAACTGAGAAGCAGTGTGGCTTTAGGGAACTTGTTAGCTTTTTGCAGTCTGTTTCCTGGTGAGCCCACCTCACAGATTCACTGAGAAGATTAAATAACGTGTGTAACACACGCAGTCTGGTGTTGGCACTGGTGCTCAGCAAATGCGTGTTTTCTTCTTGGCCTTCCTGTTTTTCTTGTTTGTTCTCCCTACCTTGATAGTCTAGGACTTTTCTTTCTTTCTTTCTTTTTTTTTTTTTTGTAACTACAAGTTTTCCTTGTTTGAGGCTGAATATTTCTCCAAATAGCGCCATGAGCAATAACCCCTTTCCTTCCTCCCAGTGAATTTCTCTCTTTTAAGTGCCCTGTGGTCAGCCCCCATGTGGTCTGTTCTGGCTGCCGGGTAAAGCCCCCACACAGACACAGTTATCTGAGGTTATCTCTTGGCCCTGCAGCTTCCCTTTTCTTCTTTAGCTGTTGCTATTTCTAGCCTTTCTACCCTTTTTAGAGGCAGTGAATTCAGTCGTGTTAGTAAGTATCTAGGGATGAGTCCCTAGCATTGTGACATACGTGAGGGACTCACAGAAAGTAAAAGATGAGTCCTTTTCTCTCTTCAAATTGATGATCTCCTCGGAGAGAAAAGATACACATGTATGTGTATGAAACAGCCCCCTGTGTCAGGGCGCGTCTGAAGGTCAAGTTCACACAGAATGTGAGCTGGTGGGTCCCTAGGACCCACTGGCATGTCACCCAGTGATCACTGCCCAGGTTGAGGTCCCAGGCTCTGACTGAGAGGGATGGCCCTGCCTGAAGGAGCTCAGAGGAATGAGCACAGGGCGGAGGGTGTGGGACAGTGAATAGAGGGCGCGATTCAGTGCAGGGATGGCATGGCGCTGGTGCCTGGGGATCCTCGGATGGTCGTAGGAAACCACTGCGCTGGGGACCGGGGTAGAGCCTGACTCTGAGATGTAAGTGCCTAGGACCCGAGGAACCCTTCTGTCCCCCCTCAGCCACTCCCTTTCTGCCCATTTACTGCTAGTTTTATGGACCCTGTCTAGTGAGAACTGATTTGTAGGACTTGTATTATGAAATAAAATTATTAAACTTAATATCAAGTTTTGCCATTGCTGTTAATTCAGCGTTTAAAAATACTCTGCCTTGGTGCAAAGAGGATTTAAGAAAACATATGAAACTTACAAAATGAAAAAAGTAATTGATTAAGACAAAGGAGGCATTGGGAACAGAAGGGTGGGAACATTAGATGGAACCGTGTGAAGTTAGAACACAAAGTTCACGCTCCAGAGTTCATTGCATTTGTCAGAGAGGGGCCTGTCTAGGAACCAATAAGAACAGGGAACATGATTATCAACATTTCCAGGATTCCTTAGGTAATAACCAGTCTGTGGTATGGGAGAAAAGTAACCATTCCTGATACTGAAGCCATGCAAAACTTCTTCCTTAGACCCTTCGTAGGTTAAAAAAATTCAGAATCTTGCCCTGACTGGTGTGGCTCAGTGTGTTGGGCATCGTCCTGCAAAGCGAAAGGTCGCTGGTTCAATTCCCGGTCAGGGCACATGCCTGGGTTGCAGGGCTGGGACCCTAGACCAGGCGTGTACAAGAGGCAAACGATCGATGTTCCTCTGTCATGTGTTTCTTTCCCTTTCTTTCTTCCTCCCTTCCCCTCTCTCTAAAAATAAATACTTAAAAATCATTTAAAAATTCAGATTTAAATAATTTGTCTCCAGCTTTTCTAAGAACTTCATTGTAGGAAGGAAGGAAGGAGGATAATGTTTATTAACCAGAAACCATTGTGCTGATTTCCTTACATCAGAATTACATGGGTTCTTTCCTACATGAATATACCTAATACTCCTCCAAGATTTTTCATGATCAACAGAGCCCTGTGACACTCAGAAAGAGATGAGACATCTTAACACTCAAAAATCACCCGTCCTCTTCCTCATCATCTGTTATGTGCTGCCTTGCCCCCTCCTCAGTGCTTAGCACCTTAAAAAGTGAGCTCTTATCCACCCTCAGCGGCCATCTCAAATACCTACTCACCGACAAAGCCCTGGGCTGCCGTAGCCGGCATATCTTCCTCTTAATTCCTTTAACATTTTTTCATTGTTTATTTACTAGTCTTACTCTTCCTGTTTGAGGGTGCGATCCTAGAGGGCACAAATTATATTTTTATACCTGTGTATAAACTTCCTAGCACAACGTTTTCCAAAGAGAAGGTCCTCCCTTCCTTCCCTCCTTCCCTCCCTATGTTGCTATTAGCCACATATTGTTTCAATTTGTAGGGGACACAACAGAAAACAAAACAAAGGTGGTTTCTGCCCCACGGAGCTTACCTACCATCGAAGGTGTGGATAAATGAGTAGTTAAGTAATTATAGGTTGTTATCATGATACAGTGTCAGAGAATAATGTCATGACCTATTTTGGATGGAGTGCTTAGCGAGGTCCACTGAGGAGGCGCCTTCGAAGCAAGGACGGCTGTAATCAGAAGAAGCCAGTCCTGCGGAGAGGGGCGAGCACACCCTAGGCTCTGGATGCAGGGAAGAGTTTGATGAGCTCCAGCCGCTGTGTTCACAGCACAGCGGGCAGCAGGAGATGAGGCTTGAGAGGATGGCGAAGGCCTGGCCTTGGGACGGGCCTCAAAGGATTCTAAACACGGGGTGTCGTGACACATTTGTAGGATCTCTCTGCTGTGCAGAGAATGCATTGTAAGAATGAGCGTGTGGAGACACAGTAGGAGGCTGGTGGGGTGTCGGCATTGGAGGGGCTGGTCCTGAATGGGAGCGGTAGCAGTGGAGGAGCGGGGGTGAAACTGTGGAAGTGGACCATACTGAAGGATAGGATGAGGGAAAAGGGAGAAGAAGGCTTAGCCCCAGATTTCTGTTTCCATTAATTACAATTTTTCTTTTTCAGTTGCAAAGTAGGATCTAATCATTAAAAATACTCTCCTAGAGCACACATGCGGAGGAGCAGACGCATTCTGTGTGTCAGGGACAGTCTTTTTAATGGTTAAATGTATATTTGATAGTCGAATATATTTTCACTTATTTTCTTTGCTGGTCGAGTTATATAGACGCTTAAATGCTGGTGTGTGTGTAGTGAAAAAAAATATTATTTGAAACAAAAACCAACCAGAGCCATTTCTACTTTCCCTGGGCATCTTAATTAAACAGTGTTTTGCTTTAAAACAAAAATCACCTCGGTGGGTCTTTTTGGTGAGTGTCCCGGAGAGAGGGGAAAACAACGCGAGAGGTGAATTACCCCGTGTAAAAGTGAGAGGCCTGCATGCCCATGGGGTTCAGAAAATGAAAGGCAGGGGACGCCCGGGGAGGGGCACGCGGCCCGGGCCCGAGGAAGCCCTTGGCGCGTGGGACGTTGTCTGGGGTGGAGATGGCGATGTCCAGGGCGACAGTGACTAGGAGCTCTGTGTGTGTCTCAGCTGCGCCGCGCTCCTCCCTAAGCTGTCACTCAACTTCTGTTCCGCACCACGGCCTTCCGCTGGTGGGGAATAAAAAGAAGAAGGTTGGTGTTTAGTGTGGGCAGGGCAGTGCTGGAAGAAAGCGGTCACAAGGGTTGTCAGGCCGCAGAATGGACCAATGGAGGGGAAGCAGACCTCATTCTCTTCAATTGTCCTACTGCTGGAACTTGGGTAAATGTGCCATTTTATTTGCGTAGTTAAAAACCTTTATACCAAAAGGCTGGAGTGCTTAGGGATATCCAGGCGGCAGCATCTGATTGTCTGCATCTGCGTACTACGTGACGTATGTTCAGCTGTGGCTGTAGCCACCTGGGGATAAGATGGGGACTCATGAGAAAGCTACATCTATATCTGTCTTTGTAAATCTAGAGCAGGACACATTTCTGGAACATTCCTTACCAGGCCCATAGAGACAGAATACAGTTCTTACGAGAAGTTGCCGGGCTGTGAGTCATAGTTCTTCCATGATTTACAGTGCATGGATCCCCCGGCCATGCTGTGGCGGTGAGGTGTGGGGCAGGGAAGCTCGGAAATGTCGGGGTCTTGGGTTACGCATGATAAGAGTTGGCAGACTGCTTGTGTGGCTTTTAAATTTAGGTTTTTTAATTATAACAACTTCAGCTTTTAATGAAAGGTCACTAGAAACCAAGAGTTAAAAAAAAATAATGTGGAAACTGGAAAAAAAAGTTTAATCAATTTCCATTCAAACCAAGATACCTTCTTGCATTTTTTCCCTTTGGGGAGGTTATGGGGGAAAGAGACGTTGTGGGGAGCAAGGCAGCTACTGTTTTTGTGAAACTCTTTGGTTTTGACTCTGACCTTTATCTTATAGTAGAAGGTAGAGTGTTCCGTATTAAATGGAAGAAGCCTGTGGCGAGGGAGCTGGGAAGCTCTAATTGGGGAAGCTGAGAGACAGCCTCACAGAGACCCCGTATTGTCCACAGAGAGTCACTTAGTAGCAAGGTTGAAACTCAAAGTAGGACAAATAGGGTGTCTTACAGTTGAATTCTAAAGATAAGTAGTCCAGGGGCATCTCATAAACTTGGGAAATCTGTCTTTCCCGCCTTGATCAATGCCACCCTCTCTCCTCCTAGTTGAATCCATAACTCCTTTTGCCTCCCATTCGGTGTAGGAAAATAGGCACCTGTTCGGATGTCGTCAGGAAAAAAAACAACAGCTGCGAGTCCACCCGCAGCCCTACCCCCAGACATGGCCACTTCCGCACGGACTGCATCTTAAGGAGGCGGGAGGGGTAAAGGGAGACACGTGAATGGCTTTAGATCAACTTTGACCTTTACTATTCCCCTGGTTTAAATATGCATAAGTTACAAAAGTGAGGTTCTCTCCTGGGTTCTGTAGTTGACCTTGGGAAATTACTGAAGAACCTAGGTGTCTTTTTGTAATAAAGCACCCAGGGGCATTATGAGGTCTAAACTACTTAAAAGCTTTCTCGTAACATTATTTTGATATGTCATGGTTGCATCCAAACTTGTAGTTTATTGTTGTAGGTTATGCACTTCTGTATTGATCCAGTGTGATTACTTCAGCTGATTTTTGTTTTTCGTGGAGATACTTGTTTTGTTTGTAGATAGATTTGTCACTCTCTAGGGAGCTACACAGAAAGCACAATTGCCTTGGGACAGAAGATTCTTCACCAGAGCCGTGATCTGGCCACTTGTCAGAAGGGAAAACCAAATAACCAAATGAACAGTCTGTTTTTCCCTTTCCTTCAAGTGCAAGCAAAAGAATCCACAGCAAAGCTTCAAAAGGTGCTACCCCTAAAGACAGCTGGGGAATTCCTTGGTTCTTTCCATCAATTATGGTTTACCAAGAACTGTCCTCATCCTGTGCTGTAATTAGGCCTTCTGTGATGCCATGCTTGCTCAAGAGGGGGCCTGCTCACCGGCTTTTCTGCTACCATAGTTAGTCAGTAGTAGCCCTGAAGTGGGGCGCTCCTTGGGGACAGGGAGCTAGAGATCTTGTTCATTGACCATCCCTAGGGCTTTGCACTCCCTCTGCCTGGTCCTGGGTACGCGGGAGGATCACTTTCGGGTTGATCTCAGGATGGCGCATCGCAGTCTAGTAGTCTTGGGGAGCGTTTCGTGGTTCTTTGGTTGAGAGCACTGGGCACCAGTCCACCTCTGGGGGCTGACTCAGAGCTGGGGCAGGGACCCTGCTGTGGCGGGGTAGGGAAGCAGGAGTCAGCTGGAAAGGGCTAGTCTCAGCTCTGGTGGGAGCAGTGGCTCACTGCCAAGTGGTCACACTCGTGTGGAGCAGAGTGACAGCTGAGGATGGAGCCACAGCAAGAGAGGTCAGCCTCCACTCAGCGGAACAGCAGATGCTGGGATGCCTGGGAAAGGCTGAGAGTCAGGGGCATGGAGCCTGTGTCAGCCAAGGTCAGGAGCCAGTGAGGCCTAGGCCACTGACTGCTCCCTACCATGTGTACAGGGGGCCTGGGTTGCAACCCGATGGTCACAATAATCCTAGACCCCTTGGGCAAAACACTTGATCTGATGAACAAGTAGAGACAGTGGTCAACTTCCTTAACAAGTCCATGGTTCCACCTTTTTAGTGAGAGCAAATAATTTGATAGTTCCCAAGGAAAAACCATGCTCTCAAGCAGAGATGCTGTTTTCTGTTGAGGGGGTGTGTTTGAACATTTGTGTTCTCTGCAGAGAAGGCCCCTTCAGATTAGACCAGATATGCTGTTGGGGTTTGTGTAGGGGCAACCCCCAGGGGAGAGGCACCATGCTGAGCTTTGTGCCTGAGTGGGCTGGGTCCCCGGGGGAGGCTTCAGGGAGCCTGGCCAGCTGCAGAGCAGAGTTCCAGCCCCTGCCAAGTGCCTGGCTGGTTGCCCACCTGCTGCTCTGTCACCAAGCAAAGCTCTGTGTTCAGCCTCGGAAAGTGTTCTCACATGTAGATCCTGTTTATGTGAGAAGTCTGGTCAGACACCCCCACAATTGCACAGTGCTTTAATTACATACTGGAAGCGCACCCCCCAGCTGCCCAAGGATCAAGGCTCAGAGCAGAAGTGCTGCCCTGTTCACTAGGCCCTGAGTTTCTAAACTGAGGTCTCCTCGCACACCCCATGCATCTGTCCGTCTGTCAGTGGGAGGTGCTGCGGCCTGCTCATCTGTCCGGCTGTCACTGCAGGGCTGGGGCGATGGATGAAACATAAAGTTAATCTAAATGAGTCACGTGCTGTTTTACATTAGATGTCTCTCATTCTGAAGCTCTCCTTCCTCTCCATCAGTTATCTTTGTGCTGTCCTCCCTGTCAGTTAACTGGAAAGAAGTGCGTCCAGCTGTGCACATAGTCATCTGCAGATGTGTGGAGATGCGTGAGGAAGCTGTCTCCACAGCTGTCTTCACATACCTATGTAACGAGTGAGCAGTGGAGCAGGGCCTCTGAGGAGAAACAGATCGGGAGGATGTTTTCCCCCTTTTCTAGACCTCTTAGTCAAACACGGGGCATCTTTTTGCTTTTTAATTATTTGTTTGAACGGGTACACATTTTATCAGCAAGAAGACCAAAGTTTCTCTTTTGAGACTCACCTACTTAAATTGCCCAGGAACTTCAGGGTTGACTTGGTGCAAAGAGGGACTCAGAGTGTTTCCAGTGCTGGTTAGAGAGAGAGGTGGACCCAGGTCCACCAGCACTTGCCCACCACTGCCCCACTCTGCCACCCCACATCAGTCCTGCTTCTTGTCCCCTACAGCGGTGACGCTGCTGGAGGCCCAGGCTCCTCCACTTTCTGCCGCGGTTCTTCACCTGCACTTGGTCCCTGTGGCTATGGCTCTAGTAGACGGCTCTTTGGGTTCACATCCACAGACGCCCTGGGGCACAAGCTGACCAACTTTCCAATTACTGTGATTTCCCTCAAAGGTCAGGGTCAACATTACCCGTCTTCCCTGGTGACCATTACCACCCAAATGGCAGCACAGCCTTTCAAAGCCACTCAACATTCAACATGTCTAGAATACTCTTCTGCTTCAAAAATACTGCTTTACTGTGGCAGATGAAATGTGACCATTTGTAAGTCCATCGTATCCTCCTCCTGGTCACATAGGAGGATGTCTTCCAGCCCTCCTTGCACCCAGGAGGGACTTGTGAGGAGATCAGACCTGAGAACATGAGCCCATGTGCCTGACCTTTCCCAGGCCTTTCCGTGAAAGCTTCCCTGTGAGTTTGCCGTGCGTTCCCCCCTTATCCGTATGGCTGAAGGTAAAGGGCTCCAGAGTATTCTCATGCAGAGATCCTGGTCACGTAAGAAGGCTTGCAAAACGGCAGAGCCACTGTTCAGAAGAGAGCCACCTGGGAGAGTAGCCAACCTGCCCTGGATGTTGTGTGTGTGAGAAGTAAATTTTTGCTTTGTGAATTCTTGAGATTCAGGGGTCCGTCTGTTACTGTAGAAGTCTGTCCTTCCTTAACCGGTGCTCTTATTACTCATGGCAGTTTGCTGTCCCTGGGTGACGCCATTTGAGTGATCTTTGCAGTCAGGAGAAAGCTTGTCCATGTATCCATGCTGAACAAAAAGGCTTGCTTCAGATGGACCTCCTTACTGACTTCTCGACATTCAGAGGTTGGCCTTTCTTGGACCACACCTGTATCAGTCAGTTGGGCTAAGTTACACTGTGGTAACGAATGGCCCTCAAATCCATGTGGCTTATACCTTGCTCGTGTTTCGTTTCCCTCGCTGTCAGCTGAGGCTCTGCTCCACGTCGTCCTCACTGGGACCGAGCGTGATGGTGTAGCCTTGATCTGGGGCATCGCCAAACTCAAGGGAGATAGGAGTCGAGCCCAGTGACCCACGTGCTGGCTCTTGAAGCTACTTGTAAGTGACAAACACCACTTTTGTTGTTATTAATGGATCAGAGCAAGTCACATGGCTAAATGTGACATCAGGGAGGGTCATGTATAATACTACAGGGACAGACATTACAGAAAGGGAAACTGGAATATTTGGAAGGATAGTAATGTCATCTATTCAAATCCTCAAAGGACACCCTTCTTATTTCTGTTTTGATAGGCATCCTGTTATTTTTAAAAGGTAGAAGATAGGATATTGGTGGAGTCTTGCTTAATTTAAATTCTTTGAAAATGCATTCATACTTTCACTGTTCATAGCAATTTCACTGACTAGACCTTGAAACTGCAGATGGAACTTGACACTCTCCCCCACCCTTGGCACCCATCACCATGGCGGGTGCCAGCGGGATAGCCCACAGGTGTTGACTGCTGCCACTAGTCTACCGATGGCTGCACTAAACAAAATAGGCCCAAATCTATTAAATTTCAAGCAAATTCTGAGGGCCTGTGAAGTCCTAGGGTGCAGCAGTGGCTTTTAAAATTCCAATTTCACCCTGCTCATTGAAGTGGCGCTTCCGGATGGCTCACGACCTTTCCTACCCATCAGCCTCAGCCTGTCATGCAGCCTCAGCTTTGCTGAGGAGTAATGTTTGCACATTATTAATTAGTAGAAAACCTGAAAGTGTGATGATTTCTGAAATTAATAACGAGAAATTTAGGTGGATTCTAGTGGAAGACTCTTTTCTTCCCCACTCCGTATTCCTCTGGGGCCTATGGAAAGGAAGTCCCAGCAACCCTTCCATCCTTTCTGGGAAGTACCTGCAAGGGGGTTTCTGCGATTCTCTCCACCTCTGACATGCTCCTCTCCAAGGGACAAGAGCAGCTAATCTTATGAGTAAGAGTGTGACATCCTCTGAGCCGGGTCCTGCTGCTTAGAGTGTGTGGTTTGCTTCAAAAGCAGGGCCCAGACTTTGTGCTTTCTCTGCTGCAAGAACAGTGGCGTTGGTAGACCAGGACCATGTGCTCCCCCCTCTTTTTCCTTCTGTACAAGAGTTGTCGCTGGGTCAGGCCTGGACTCCCCCTCACTCTCCTGGCCTTTCTTGGCCTCTCTGTCCTGGTGATGGGCCTGGGGAGCAGGTAGCAGCTCGGAAAGAATTCATATCACCTTCTTGACAGACTCGACTGTCCCAGACTCTGGACTTAGGAAAGCACCATTTTGGCCTCAAGTCCAAGTTGAGTGTTTTTTTAAGATTTTACTTGTATATTTTTAGAGAAAGGGGGAAGGAGGGAGAAGGAAAGGGAGAGAAACACCGATGTGTGAGAGATACACTAATCAGTCGCCTCTCACATGCCCCCAACCGGGGATCTGGCCCGCAGCCCAGGCATGTGCCCTGACTGGGAATCAAACCTGCGACCCTTTGGTCCTCAGGCCGGCACTCAGTCCACAGAGCCACACCAGCCAGGGCCATGTTGAGTGTTTTAGGAGGGTACTATGCACGATGGGAGTTATTGGACCTCAGTTAATAAAGATTTGCTCCCAGTTGGTGCCTTGTGGGTTTACTCTATGGTTACAACCCAGAGAAGAGTGGAGGACAGTAATCAGTCTGTCCTGATGTGCGGCATTATGGGTATCCCTACAGTCTTAGGGTCAACAGAGGACCTTTTACATAGGGCACTGAAGTCAGAACCCATAGAGAACAAGATGGCTGTGTTTGACCATGTTAGTAGCTAGACAGTAAATATTATTACTGGTCAAACCATCCTAAAAACAATACAAAAGAGGTGAAATAAGGTAAAAAAAAAAAGTATGTTTCTGATGGGGAGGACATGACCATGTTTATCGACCATGGAAAGGTTGAGGAATAGTAGCAAGAGAGGCTGAATAATCAATGGAACAAGGTCTACAGGGAGAAACAAGTTGGGAGGAAATTTGCCCCTTGTCTGGGCACTGGGGGAAAGGAGAGTAGGGCTGCAGTTGTAGACGTAGGATGAGAGACTGAGGAAGCCCTTGAGAACCCCAGTTCCTCAGATAAGAATACGTGCTCAGAGTTTCTTTGGTGCTAAAACAAAAGGTGCTCTCTCCTAAATGTCCCTTCATCCCTGCCCCGAAGCACTGATGTCTGATCTTGCTCATGGAAAAGTCCTTCCCAGGTATGGTCATTATTACTGCCACGGTCAGGAAGTCACTGCTACCCTGGACTCCAGAGCAGGCATTCTGTGCCTTTAACCATCTATTGTAGCCTCCTTTTGCAGAAGCAGAGACCCATCTTACATGTTTCTGTTCCCTGGTTACCTTCACAGAGCGGGGGCTCTAAGTTTTGCAGAGTGATTAATGAGTCACTGGCAGCACCAGCCTGGCCACAGTGAGAATTCAGTGAATCCCTTTATTGTGCCTTGAAGGATTCTAGTACTAGGGCATAATTACACAGTTCAGTTTTGTACACTTTTAGTGGTAAGTCTTTTTTTAAAAAAAATGTATTGATTTGAGCATATATATATATAGAGAGAGAGAGAGACAGACAGACAGACAGACAGACGGATGGACGGATGGACAGACAGACATCAATTTGTTGTTTCAGTTATTGATGCATTCATTGGTTGATCCTTGTACGTGCCCTGACTGGGGGATTGAACCCGCAACCTTGGCATGGTTAGAGCTGGACGAAGCTCTAGCCAACTTTAGTGACCTGGCCAGGCCTCAGTGATGAGTCTTGCACTGAGAATTGTTCATATCTGGGTTCTTGCATTCAGTTTTCATTATCCATGACCAGCTAAGTTGATGGCATTCCACTTTTCTTTGCCTAGTTGTCCCAAAGCATGTTGTCTTTGTAGTTCTGTGTGTAAAGCATTTCTCAGAATGCAAGTGCATAATGAAAGCTCAATAAATTATAGCTGTTATTATCACCATTATAATAAATTCAACCCCCATCCAAGGAGAGCTTCATTAGCAAGCATGCAAAGTTTGATATTTCATAATTACAGTTCTAGGTATGGTATGGCTCTAGTTCCTAACCTCCTCTACATTTTTCCCCAATTACTTTTCCTTAATAACTATTTGATTCTTTCCATGTTCCCTACCTTCTTAATTTTTCATCACCAAATCTCTTATTTGTACTTACTTATGTAGTATATTTATTTGGTTAATATGCAAATTTATATATTGACCTTTTTCCTTCCTAGTATTTCTCTTTAATTTTCCTTCGTTGTAAGTTGTTAACATCCAAAGTAACATCCTTTTATTCTTTTCTCCTCCAACCATCAGATTCCAGCTGGAAGCCCAAGTGCCATCTTTTTATCCCATGTAATCAACAAATATTTATTTGTTGGACCCTTAATATTCCCCAACTACTGTTCCCAACACTGAAGATACAAATGTGGCAAATGAAATTGTCACTATCTTTGTGGAGCTTATTCTAGGGAAGGACTAGGGAATGAAGGAGTAAAGGTTAGGTAATGAATAAATGTGAAAACATTGGTGTTTCAGGTGGGTCACCAGGTGGTAGAAAACTAACTTATAAGGAATGTGTGGCTGGGGCTGGATGACTGAACAGAAACTGTTCGAGGAGCAAAGATCACAGATAGGTAAGTTCTACCTGAAAGGGTGCGCTGAAGAGGGAAAGTGAGTTTATCAGACTATGCGATAGAGGAAGACTGTTGCCCTTCAGAAGGAAAAGACCCAAACTGCTTAGCCAGGCAATGTGTGAATGACATGCTTCATTGGATAGATTTTCAGGTTGCAACCATTTTGGTTAATTTCCCTGTTGTTGTCTGAGAGCAGCCCTACTTGAATTTCTGCTGATAACTGTCTAGGGGTCTGAGTCTCCGCTCTCTTGAGGCATCAGCCGTGAGGAAGGCAGCCACAAAGCCCACTTCGTGATCTGCAGTTTCTGTTCAGGTTATTAAGCAGGTGGGCAGTTGTCACTGTGTGGATGAAAGCAGTTTTTGCCTGAATGGATGCCAGAACCTTAGTCTCTTTCAGAACAAGTCCATCGGGAAAGCGATTCCATTTATGAAGATGTTGAGTGTTAGTGCCTGTGAAATCTTCCGCAAGAAATGGCCAGTTGGTTTCACGCATGGGCCTAGGACTTAAGTGGAGAATCTGATCTGGAGACAAAATATTTGGTCCTGGCTAACCCAACAGGTCGTACTGGATGAGGTCGTCCAGGAATGGTGTGCTGTGTTTTTAACATTTAGAGCCGAGTGCCATATAGGAAGGAAGGGAGACTACAAGAAGTGACTTGGAGAAAGTTGGGAGGGTCACTGGATTGGAGGATCTGGTTAAAATAAAAGGCAGGTGTAGGGAGGCAGGTGAGTGAGAGAAATGGACGAGGGAGAGGTGTCTGGAGAACAGGATGCTCAGTGCTTCATCTTTTACATCTGGAGCCGTGTTGAGTGACACAGCTGTGGAGGTACCTGGCGGTGGGTGAGGGTGACTAGTAGCGGGGGGAGGTGCGGTGGAAAGGATTGCTGGGGCAGGCAGAGGGAGAGGAGGCCCAGAGCAGTGATAATGTGATGAAGGGTTGTAAGAGATGAAGACACGGAGGGGCCTTGGAGGTGAGAGAGTACACCAGAGATGTGAGGCATGGTGGACAACAGGCTGGTGAGGATGGCTGTGTTCTGGAGAGATCACTGTGGGCAGAAGCGCTTGGGTTCTTCTAGAGTCAGTCACAGCTGGCACACGCTGCATTTTTGAGGGAATATTAGTTGCTGAGGATGTGGCAACTGAGATTCCTGCGGGTCTGTCCATTGCATTGGTTCTGGGTCAGAGTTGTTGGTGTGTGAGCTTGCACTAGGGCTCCTGGGTGGAAGTCCTTCCTATGAGTGTTCGTGCGCCAGGAGTTGTACCCAACTAGGACTCCTTGCTGGCTGTCAGCCCTAAATCCCTTCAAGTACAGCATCCTCCTGTGGGGTCTCTGCCAGCTCAGGTGAGGGGTGGTGGTGGAGGAGCAGGGCTCCATCTTTCTTGTTTCTCAGGGCTGCAGGGAGTGAGTGGAGCTGAAGGGGGCTGAAGAGGGAGCAGGGAGCTACTCGGGGCCTCACATGTTAGCTGAAGGAGTAAGCACACAGTGAATGGATACCAGTGACAAGGTCAGAGCCCGGCAAGGGGCCAGAAGTCACTTCCAAAACGGCTAAACCGAGGAGGTAAACTGAGAGGATCAGCAGGTTACACACATTCCAGACATAAGAGAGAATGCTCATATATGGAGTGGGTGGAAAATGAGGTCTAGTTATTAGCATGTGGGAGGGCCAGGTGTGTCCATTGGAGACGCTAAGGTTGGAGGACTTGGACGAGGCTTTGACACTGTAGGCTTTGTTTTCCTTTTGAAAAAAGAGAAAGGAGTCTTGTTTTATGGTATATAGTATGTGGTTGGTTTGGTATTAACTCTGTGCCTCCTTGTTGTTGTTGTTGCAGAAACAACACTATTAAAAAATAAACCAAAACATTGCTTCATTGGAGAATTACCTCTTAGTGGCCTCCATCTAGCAAGGTGGCCCTGAACAGTCAAGTCGAGACCTCAAAGTCTGCGGCTCACTAGCTTCTCATCTGCGAAAGTGAAGCAGCTGGGTCGGGTGATCTTTGAAGCTTCTGGCAGCTCTGGGATTCTATAACAGTTCTTCCTCTCTCGCTCAGATCTCCACTCCCAGCTCCCAGCATTCCTTTTGGGACCACAGATCACACCAAAAGAGCCACCGTTTTCATGCAGGGCCAGCCCTGAATATTTGTTTTCTTTCTGATATTTAGGGTTAAAGTAACTGCAGATATCTGGAAAGAGGTAACTTATTTTCTGCCAGAATTCGGTGAATGACCTAACTTATCTAGAATGGAACATGTCTTTATTTTGTTTTGTTACCAGGCAATCAATATGGACTCCATTGAACTGTTGTGTGTCAGCTGGGTGTCGTGTCTCCTCACAATGACAGAGAGATGAGGGCGCTGTTGGTGGTGGGGCCCAGAGGAGGCTGAAAGGAAGTCAGCGCGTAGAGATGGGAACAAGATGGCAGCGGTGGGGAGATCTAGGGGAGAGAGACGGTCATGGTGCAGCTAAGAAGGGACAGAGGCTTTCCCTGCTGTTCAGAGCCCAGCCGATGCCTCCACAGGGCCCGTGGCCGCCCGAAGAACACTGCCTGGCTCCTTCATGATGGTGAGAGTCACTAGCACCCCCGTTGCTCTGCTGGGGGCGCGGCACACGCCGCAGACGTGCCCAGCAGATGTGTCCGGGAGCCTTTCTTAGAGGGAACAGAACTAATGAAAGTGAGGGGTTCCCGGACAGCCCGGGTGAGGAGGGCATGTGGGAGGGCCAGGTGTGTCCATTGGAGATGCTGAGGAGGGAGGACTTGGACGAGGCTTTGACACTGTAGGCTTTGTTTTCCTTTTGAAATAAGAGAGTTGAGTTGAACCGTGCAAACTAGCCTCTTCTCATTTCTTGATTGCCACGATGTTAACATATGTCAACAAGCTGTTTTTTTTTTTTTACCTCCCATTAACTGGCTCAATATTGAAACCAGATCCTCTTGGTAGAGGGAACACAGCCATAAGCACACTTAACGGTGTGACTGAAGGCCATGAAGTCTCCTAATGGCCATTTTAGTAATTCTCTACAGCCCCAACTGGCGTGGCGCAGTGGGCTGAGCGCCAGCCTGCACTCCAAGAGGTCGCTGATTTGGTTCCTGGTTAGGGCACATGCCTGGGTTGCAGGCCAGGCCCCCCCGGTAGGGGGCGCACGAGAGGTACCCAATTGATGTATCTCCTGTGCATTGATGTTTCTGTCCTCTTTCTCCCTCCCTTCCCTTCTCTCTAAAAGTAAATAAATAAAATATTTAAAAAAGTAAGATCTTCTCCTTTAAAAAAATAATTCACTACATATAAGGAAATGATGGATTTACCCCCTTCTCTCCCCCTCGCCCCATCCCTTCCTGCTCACAAGCTGACTTTGGGCCTGAGGGTAGTCCGAGGGAGTCTTGGCTCCCCACCTCTGAGTCACATCTTATTTAAAAGGAGCAACTTCACATTCAGACTTGTACGTGTTGGAACCAGTAGCCGTCAGGGATACCTTTGTGTGTGTCACAGGCGCAGGCATAATCTCAGAAGTCCCTCTGACTCTGCAGTTGTTAGATTCTGTAACCCTTGTGTGATTTTAAGGGGACTTTATTTTAGAAGTGAAATGACTGAGAAGTGACTGTTGTCTTCAAGGGGAGAGAGATCAGAGAAAAGATGGGTTGCTGGCATAACAGCCTTGGAAGATGCAATGATTGACTACAGAGAATATAGTTTTAGACTAGAGCTCAAGTAGGGTCTCTCAGAATCTGGTGTCTCCTCTAATTTTATGACTTTCCATCTATTTAGCGCCATATCTAGTAAACTGTTGATATTCAGTGCTGCGTACTATCGTTAAAAATAGCCAGATTGGAAAAAAAAAATAGCTAGAAGGAAACTTTTTTTCTCATGTGGATGTGATTAATGGAATGGAAGAACTTAGGGACAGTGATACAAGAAATGATTGTTGGTCAAGTTTGGCTACTTGACAGCAACCCAGGAGGCTTCAGAGAGCTTAATTTAATTTGCCTGTGTACCCGTCAGAGAGTGGGAAGAATTATTTAATCCCAGATAAATTCAGAACAGTTTGACAGTATAAGATGAGCTAAATCTTGCGATATATAAAAACTTTTCCATTTAAGAGTTGATACTAGTATGGAATTAACTATTACACCATGAGTTCACCAGGTCAGAAATCAAAAGATCCAAAATTTGAATAAATAGAACAGATACAGCAAAGTATCAAGAGCTATCACAAAGAAAGTTTTTAAGAAAATTGCTGATTTTACTCATTTGCTTAGAAACCATTACCGTTCTCAAACTTAAAAAAAAAAAAAAGCCCTTCAATTTTGCTCCCTCTTCTACTGTTTTTCTTGCTTCACTTGTGCCTGAATTTAAAATGTTTCAGTGATAACTTGGGCAGTAGTCTGCTTACATCTTTCTAAACACAAAGACTTCGTGCCCCGGAGTGATGAAACAAGCCCTAGTGCAGTGGGAGTGGAATCCATCTTGGCTCTCAAAACCCCAGAGCAAGTCCCAGATTCACCTCTTATTGGCTTGTGACCTTAAGCAAATCACTGAACTTTTCTGAGCTTCATTTCATCATCTGTAAAACAAGGCAGTCATACTCACTCCACGAAGTTTTCAAGAGGATTCTAGGTGTTTGAGCAAAAATACCTTATCCAGTAGATTCAGTTCTTAATCAGATTTCGAAACAGATAGATGTGTGGTCATTTATCTAGGGTCCTCTCAGCAGAGTTTACACTCACCTGTTCTCCTGAAGTGCCCTGGGTTACCTCAGGTGGCCAGGTTCTCTTACGCATAAGTACACCTGTGGTAGTACTCACTTGTTAGGATCTGCCAACTGTCTTTGTTACTATTATTCTGGTTAACTCTGGGGGGGGGAATTTTTCTCTCCTTCTGCCAGCGTTTTTACTTTTGTTGCTTTTTGTCAGATACCTGTCAGATACCTTTCCCCAAAGGGCCTGCATTTATGCTCAGGAGGCAATGAGATAGTGTAGCAAGATAAGAACTCTGCGGGGGTGGGGCTGAGGGGGAAACAAAGGCCAATCATCAGATGGAAGCCTGCTGAGACTCTAGAAAACTCCTATTCTCAGCCTGTCATGTTATTAGAAACCATAGGCTCTTTAATAGCTGAAGCACCTTCAGATAAGCATCTGTAGGTGTTGTAGAGTAAACCTTCAGTCCTGGAAAACCTAACTCAGCACTGTTTCCATAGAATATCAGTGATCTGCAGAGATACCAGGAACAACTAAATTTATCACTCCCTAACATTCACTAGGGTCTTAGATGTCAGGAAAAAGATCAAGGCCAGAGCCCAAATCATGCTCTCATTAGGCAGAGTCTCTGGCACCAGATAATAGGTATCAAGAAAGCTTGGCCTAAGTTGGGACAGGTCAAGCTATTCTCCTTAAAGTCAAACTTCTTAAAGCGAAGAAGATCATTTTTAGATTTATTCTACTGTGAGTTTATTTTTGAACAGTATTGTACTTGGGTTGGCTTTACGTCATTCTTAATAATGCTTTGATCTTGACATTGGCTTGTCTCACCATTTGAAGACTTGAATCTGAGAATGGGCAGATTTTTGTTCATGGGTCGGAAAGCAGCATTGCCCGTTTCCATCACCGTGTAAGACATTCAGGCTTTGAGGGGAGAAGTGGCCTTCTTGTTCTAGTTCTGGCAACATTTTCTTTATATCTGTTATCTCATGCTAGAATTTCTCTGCCACATGTGAGCACCATGTGGATTCTTGGCTTTGGCCTTGTTCCTCATCTCTGAGATCAACCTTTAGGGCGAGTAAGCGCTGCCTGGAAATATGTGTGTGTATGTGTCTGTATCTAGGGAGGGGGTACCACCCTGAGATGCATTCCAGATGTTTTATCAGAAGGTTCTCAGGAGAAGTCAGCCTCAGTTGCCCACACTGATGACCCACTTGTTAATACGTCTTTTATATTGACTTTCCTTGTCTTATCTTCTTCACTTTCTTGGGGATTGCTTCCCAAATAAACTCCCTGCGCCCAACTGCTGCTTCTTTTCTATAAACCAAACTGAGACAGAGCCATTAGGGAAAAACTCCATGGGACATGAAAATCCAACACAAAAATGTGTTGATACTACTTGAAAACAAACCAAAAAAAAAAAAAAATCCACATTTTTGTAAGAAGTGAAACTGTAAATAAGGCAAAAGCCAAATAAATAAACCCAACAGTTGTCAGATCCCTCTTCTCTCTCTCTCCTGCCCTCTTCCCATTCTCCCCTTCTCCCCCCTTCCTCCCTCCCTTTCTCTCCTTTTCTCACACACACACACACACACACACACACACACACACCCCATACTCAGATTGGTTTAAACAAGTGGAAAATAACTTGATTAAAAGTGAGGAACTTGTCCTGGGTGGTGTGGCTCAGTGGATTGAGTGCCAGCCTGTGAACCAAAGGGTCGCTGGTTCGATTCCCAGTCCAGGCACATGTGTGGGTTGTAGACCAGGTCCCCAGTAGGGGGCGTGTGAGAGGCAACCTCAAATTGAAGTTTCTCTCCCTCTTTTCTCCCTCCCTTCCCCCTCTCTAAAAATGAATAATTAAAGTCTTTCTTTAAAAAAGCAAGGAACTTGCTGAAACACAAATCCAGAAAGTAGAAATTATACATAAGATGGAGATGATAAGTTAAGAATTGTTGTGATAAGAGTCAAGAATAAGACTGAAGAAAAGATACTTTGGAATCTGGGGAGATTAATACAACCAGAATGAGCTCAAACAGAGTTTGATTTATGCAATGATGTAAAGTACATGCTTCGTAAGTGGTATTTTAAAATGCACACTCAGGGTGTCATTGTCAACAGATTGTGTTAAAGGATAGTTGTCAACAAAGTGGATGGCCCTGGAGGAATAATAAACCCTCTGGGATTTTATATTGGTGTCCCTGGACTTTCTCACATTTGGCAAGTCCATGAAGTTCTCTGGGTGTGTGTTCCCTTACCCGAGCCCACTGGATCAAAATGAACTCAGATTTTATAACAGATATAAAAATACTTTGAAAAACAAAATGATGTGCCAATGTAAGAATTTGTTACTTTAAAAGAGGCGGCATATCGGAGTTAATGTTCGCACCTCTTAAACTCATTAGGGCCTCAAGTGTGCAGACTATACTTCAAGAAAATAGAACCTGCCAGGTGCCAAGTGCTCTGGGTGATATTTCCCTGTCCAAGGGCACACACACTTTAGGTCATATATTCGCTTATCCTTCTCGTACAGTTAGATGTCTGATTTGAAGACCCTTATGCCCAATTTCCTTTACTCGCAGTAAGCTCTGGATGCAAGCATTGTTCCCTCTCAGGATGGTGTGACTAACTCATTGCTCGTACCCGCAGAAATCAGACAGTTCGGAATGACTCCAAATGCTCCGAGAAAGATGCAACTCCTCTCTCTTGGTGCAATCTATTTCTCCTCGATTCTTCTGGAACATCCTTGGTCGTGGATTCCTATAGTATGCTCAGAATAGAGAAATGTATAGTGGACTATGCAACAGAATTATGAAAGCATTCCTTCCCTTAAGGAGCTTACAGACCGGCTGCGGAAGTAGGGGGTGCAGCTGCATCCATGGAATGAGTGCCAACAGGTACAGGTCAGCACTAATTCTGACACCGAGTGGCATACTCTGGGTGTTTTGGAGGAAAGGTATCCTAACCTTGTCTTTGAAGGCTATTCGGGGAGTCAGGCTGTTCGTTTTACTGAGTGGTGTCCTTTGAAATTATGTTTACCAAATCATCGGGGACAGTGGGGAGGTGAATGTCACAAGTAAATCCCCTTCTTCATTCTTTTTCATCCACACCCTATCAGGGAAAAACCCCTTCCATCTCCGGAACTTGCCCAGAAAACCGGTGAACTAATCCAGTGATACTGCGAAGATAGTGGCCCAGCCCCTGTTCCCTGGGTGCCTTTCTAAACCTCATAGGTCAAGGTTGTCTCTGCAAATAGGTCAGTGTGTGGTTTCCTACACTGTGGCCACTCTGGGGAGAGAAAGCAGGACTGTTTTCTTACCAAAAAAAAGTGCTCACTGAAGAAAAGACTGGGTGGAGACGGGGGGCTGAGAAAACACAGGGGACCTGAAGGTCATCTTATTCATCTGGAAATTCTCCCAGTTGACCTGTGTCCCTCCTGGGCCATGGCTCTCGATCTGAGTGAGCCAGTCCTGATCTAGCTGAGCCAGCCTCGGGCCAGAGGTGGGGCGGTGTGGTCTGGTGGGCGTAGCTGAGAAGAGGGCCTCGCCCTGCGTGGGCCGAATGGCAGTTTTTTGTGTCTCTTACACCAACAGAGTCAAGGACTGGTGTCAAGGGGCCCTTGAAGGCAAAGGAGAAGGAGAGAAGGGCGTCTCCATGGACTGACCGAGGAGTGCTGGAGGGGGAGGTGGGAGGTCAGGACATGGTGACCTCTGTGGGGTGGCGTGCTGATCGCCAGTCCTTAGTGGTGGGTCCTGGGAGGTACATTGGGGGCTTCTCATGTCAGACTGTTATATTCCTTGGTCAATTTAGGAGAAGGGCTGATTTCAAAGAAAGAAGCTGGTCAGTTTTCCATACTTCTTCATGCTCAGAAGAGACCTTAGATTACATTCTATTAGGTAGTTCTCTGACATTGAGGCAGAATAAAATAATAGATAAATGTTTAGACTCGAGAGCCAGAGAGTAGGATTTAAAAATCCATTTCCAACACTTAATAGCAGTGTGACCTTGGGCAATTTACTTAACCTCTCTTTGCCTCAGTTTCCTCATTTCCATAGTAGAGATAATAAAAATACCCATGTTACAGAATATTGCAAGGATTAGGTGAGTTTGGAGATATGGAATGCTTGGCTTGCGCCGACACAATCATCGTTCCCCACGGCTGTCACATGCACAGCGACCCCCAGGCCAAGCTGCACCTCCTAGAGGTGGCACATAAGGCTTTGGCCGGGAGATCGGATCTGTACTCAGCTCTGTTGTGTCCCTTACTTGCTGTGTGGTCTTGGGCAAGTTGTTTAAATCTTCTCAACCTTATTTTCTCTGTCTATAGGTTGGAATAATGGTTTGTTCTCAGGAATAAGCGAGATGATTTACATAAAGTTCTTGATGCAAGGTCTGGCACAAACGCATCTTCTTTAACACACGTACACATAAACACACAAACATACCACACACACACCACAGACCCCCCCTCCCCACTGTGCTCTTGCATCTTACATGATTGACCCTTTTCTTCTTTAAAAGAACACCTGAAAAACCTCCCTCTTTCCCAGGGAATACAGAATAATCACCCTGAACTGACTACTTACACTCTTGAGAAAATAGATCCTTCCGAACTCTCCTGAATTTTCCCTTTCTGTCCCCCATGTCACTAGCAGAATGCCGGGGAAATCTGTTGCAGGGAACAGGAGGGGAGGGAGAAGAGGACTGAAGCTGACTTAGCACATGTCCCCTCTTCTCACAGGTGACTGCCAGCCAGGACTGGCCACATAATTTGTAGGGCTCAGAGCAAAGTGAAAACGCAGGGCCCCTAGCTCAAACTCATTAAGACTTTCAAGACAGTGACATTGGAGCATTAAACCAAGCACAGGGTTCTCCGCGTCTGCCCAGTCTGCGGACTCTGATGCCAGCCTGCTCCCAGCCCTGCGCTGGCAGGACATGGTGGGCAGTTGACGCTCCTGTTGCTGGTGTGAAGACAACTTGTCTGTTGTCTGCTTTTTATGTCCCTGAGCCCGAGTGAGCCACACTTCTGAGGGGAGGTGGAGCAGAATTGGGTTAGAGCTGTCTTACCCAGTCAATTTGATCAGTTCTTAGGAAAGCCTCAGAAATGTAGGAGAGGCCAGCCACAGTGCGCGTGCACACATGACAGCAATACCAGTCACTGGAGAGTATTTGAGTGCAGGAGCGGGGCGGGGAGGGGGCGGCCCGTGTAGCCTGTAGTGTTGCAAAACATTCATTTTCATGATCAGGGTTAAGCTCTTAAGAGGACTAATCCACCCCTCAGAGAAGTGAAATTTGACTTCCCTTCTCTTTTCTTCCACACTGCTCCCATGCGTGGGGGTGAGGGGGAAGATGGGTGAGTGCAGGAAATACACTTCAGTCTTCGGGAGCCAGCACTGCCTGTTAAAGAGTTACGCACTACTTTGATCCTTTATGTACACGGCAGGGAAATTTGATGATGGGCTTTAATTCTTTGGGCAGCAGTTAAGTGACTCCAGCCACCAATACATTCTTGTTCAGTGGCCGTGTATGGGAGAGTGGGTCCTGGGGATGCAGCCAGAGACTCTTAGAAGGGCTGTTGGGGGGAGTGGGGGGAGAGAGAAGGCAACTGTGCGGAAAGCTGCCACAGTTAGAGGAAGGAGCAAGGTGGGCAGGGCAAGCAGAGGAGAGAGGTTTGAGGAGAAGAGGAGAAGGCAACGAGGGGCTGGGGAGAGAGAAGGAGGGGCCCAGGAAGGAGAAAGCCTGGCGGAGAGGGTCTGAGGTTGCGCTGTGGGTCAGGAAGTCCCAGGGAAGGAGGGGAGGGGAATCCCGGAGCTTGAGATCCTAGGGGGCTAGAAAGCCCCAAGGGGCCATGGGGAGACTGCTGCGCCCCGTGGGTCTCCTGGCCTGGAGCTCCCTGGGGTCCTGCCTGTGGCTGTCCAGTTGTCCCAAAATCATTTGTTGAAAAGATTCCTTCCCCTTCGTTGTTGTGACACCTATGTAAAAAATTAGTTGATCATAACTGTAAAAGTTTATTTATGGACTCTGAAGTCTATTCATCGATGTATGTGTCTATCCCAGTGCCACCATGCTGCCTGGGTTACTGGAGCTTTGTTGTAGCGAGTTGTGATGTTGGGAAGTGTGAGTCCTCCAGCTTTGTTCTTTGTGTCTTCTCTTTGATGACTGCATTGGCTATTCTAGTTTATTTTCATTTCCCCATGAATTTCCTGAATCAATTTGTTCATTTCTGAAAAACAGCTGCGTTTTTTATAGACGTTATATTGAATCCGTAGATCAGTTCAGGAACCTGTAGATCTATTTGGTTGAACCTATTTTTGCCCTTTGTACTAAATTAAGTTTTCTGATTCATGAAGATGGGCTATCTTTCCATTTATTTGTATCTTTTTAATGTCTTTCAACAATGTTTTGTAGTTTCAATGTACAGGTCTAGTACTTCTTCTGTTAAATATATTCCTAATATTTTACTGCTTGGATACTGTTATAAATGGAATTATTTCTAAATTTCTTGTTCAGATTGTTTATTGGTGGTATATAGAAGTACAATTGATTTTTATATATTTATCTTCTGCAAATTTTCTGAACTTGATTATAAATTCTAGTAGCTTTTTCGGGGATTCCTTGGGATTATCTATGTACAAGATTATGTCATCTGCAAATAGACAGCCTCTCTTCTTCCTTTCTAATTTGGATTCCTGTTATTTCTTTTTCTTTCCCAGTTGTCATGGCAGAATCCCTGGTGTCTACGGGATAGAAGTGGTGAGAGCGCACACCTGTGCTTTGTTCCCGATTGCAGGGATAAAGCATTCAAACTTTCACCATTACTTATGAGTCAGCCTGTGGGTTTTTCATAGATATTTTTTATCTGATCAAGAAAGTTCTGTTTATAGTGGGTTGAATATTTTGATTAGGAATCGGTGTTATATTTTTTCAACTGCTTTTTCTGCATCAGTTGATATGATCATGTAGCTTTTGCCTTATATTTTATGAATATGTTGTCTTACACTGATTTATGTTTTATGCTGAACCAACCTTGAATGCATAAATCCCACTTTATCATGGTATGTAATTCCATGTATTTGTTGCTGAATTTGGTTTGGTAGCATTATGTTGAATATTTTGATTCTGTGTCACTGAGGGATATTGGTCCATCATTTTTTTTTCTTGTGATGTCTTTTTCTGGATTTGTTTTCAGGGTAACATTACCCTCATAGAATGAGTTGGAAATTGTTTTTTTCTGTCTTTTGGAAGATTTTGTGAATGATTGATATTAATCATTTTTTAAACATTTTATAGATTTCACCAGTAAAGCTGTCTGGGCTTGGGATTTTATTAGGAAGGAATTTTTAAAATTACTAATATAATACTTCCATTTGTTATAGTCTATTTATATTTTCAATTTCTCCTTGAATCAGCCTTTGTAGTTTGTATCTTTCTAAGAATTTGTCCATATCATTTAAGTTACCTAATGTGTAGGCATACAGTTGTTCCCTTTTTATTCTTTTATTTCTCTATAGTTGGTGGTGATGTTTTCTCTTTAATTCTTGATTTTAGTAATTTAGTCTTTTCTCTTTTTCCTTTGTTAGTTTAGCTCAGTGTCAATTTTGTTGATCTCAAAGAATCAGCTTTTGTTCTCATTTAGTTTTTCCATTGTTTTTCTATTCTCTATTTTGTTTATTCTGATCTCTACTATTTTCTTTCTTTGGTGTGCTTTGCATATAATTTGCTCTAACTTTCCTAGTTTCTTAAGGTATAAAGGTAGATTATTGATGCTTTATTTCTTTTCGCTATGGGTATTTGCAACTATAAATTGCCCCCAGGAACTTTAGCTGCTTCCCATGAGTGCTGGTATGTTGTATATCATTTTCATTCCATCTCAAAGTATTACCTAATTCCCTTTGTGATTTCTTTTTTGACCTATTATTTATTTAGGAAAGCAGTATTTAATTTCCACATATTTTCATTTTCTCAAATTTCCTTCTGTTACTGGTTTCTAATTTTATTTCATCATGGTCTGAAAACATACTTGGTATGATGTCAACCTGCTAAATTTATTGAGACTTGTTTGGTGACTTCTGTAGACTGCTTCGTGTGCACTTGAGAAAAAGATGTATTTTCTGCCGTGGGTGGTAGGGTTGGGGAGGAGTATTCTACAGGCACTTGATAGGCCTCCTTGGTGTATAGTTTTATTCAGGACGCCGCTGTTCACGTCTGCTGCCGTGCCCATCGCTGAAAGGGGCACACCGAAGCCTTCCAGTCTCCACTTATCTTTTTTTTTAATTGCAATGGGCACTTTAAGAAAATTATTTTGTAACCGTTTAGCCATTTAAAACATCTTTATATCAACAAATACAGGTGCTTGACTATTGTAATCATAACTGAATTGCCTTGGAAAGATTATATTTGCAGCTAGATGCAAATATTTTTTGAGGATTATTTATATCATAATTACTGTTTTTTTAGACATATTTTGATTTCTCTATTCTCACCCCCAGAAACAGTGAAAACAAGTAGCTCAGTGCTCATTTTGTGGGTGAGATGGCCCCACTTAGTGTATTTCCCATGTGTCTCCAAATTGCAGCTGCTATCTTGCAACTTTTTTTTTTAACATAAACTAAATGTATATGTAACTCTGTGAATCCTTATTAACATCTTCACTTAAAAGAGACCCCCGAACTGGAGTCACTGATTTGCTAAAAGTGCTACACCAGGGATGTCCAACCTTTTGGTGTCTCTGGGCCACACTTCAAGAAGAATAGTTGTTTTGGGCCACACATTAAATACACAAACACTAACGAAAACTGATGAGCAAAAAAAAAAAAAAAAAAAAAAAAAATTTTAAGTAAATTTTCAGTTTTGTGTTGGGCCGCATTCATAGCCATCCTGGGCTGCATGCAGACAAGCCTTTCTGAGATGGCTGCCCAGGCAGTTCTACAGCCTCCCCGTGCCCCTTTCAGACTCCAGGGTCCTCTGGGGCCACAACAAGGCTCTGATGGTAACCTGGCAACCTGGATGGACACCCAGCCAACTGCCAGTGGTTGAAGCTGCGGTTTGGCAGCCACAGTGGGGTGAAAAGAAAGAATTCGGTCATGTGCTGTTTGGTACAAAGGATAAAAACCGTTTTAGCTGGAAATTCAAAGTGGCCCCACATATGGGATTCATGAATGTGGTTACACAACTGGCCGCATGTGTGGGGGCTTTTCTTTTTTTTACAGCCTCCTCCTTGTGATGCTGTGGACATGTGTCACTGTCATAACAGCTCTGGGAATCTGTTTTAATTTGAGCTGGGGTGGTAACAGGGACTGGTGATCTGGAAGCTGCCACAGGTTTGTGGCAGGTGGCTCTCTATCAGCTGTGACAAGTGACCAGGCTAAGCTTTTGCAGATTTTCTTTTCCTCTCAGATAAGGTAAACATGGGCACACTCTGGAAAGTGAGACAGACTTTGTCTCAGGCTGTGAGTGTGCAACATAGGCCCATCTGTTGCAAATCTTTTCTAGGTCCTGTTGTGCACAGAGCCCCGCATTTACCATGCAGGGCTGCCCAAGGAAAAGGAGCCCCTTCACCCTTCTAGAGGTGTTCCTCCTCGTGTCTGGTCTCGTGAAGACATTCTGGAATCCTCTGAGGGCAGATTTTCAGCTGGCAGAGGATACGCACCCCCCACCTCCGACTTCCAATGCTGACGTTATTAACAGAGTTGACTGTGGCTGCCCTTGGTGTTCACTGAAATAAGAGAAGTTTTTTTGTTTTTGTTTTTTTTTAACAAACCTTATCATGTGAAGCAAAAGAAGTCAGAAAAAGTTAACCGTATGATTTCACTTATATGTGGGATATAAAACTGAAAGCAAACGAACTCACAACTATCAACAACTGAACCCGAAAACAAAAACAAACTAAGCAAACGAGTAGAACAGGAACAAAATCACAGAAATGGAGCTCACATGGAGGGCTATCAGTGGGGAGGGTGTGGGGAGAAAGGGAGAAAAGGTACAGGGAATAAGATGCATAAATGTAGGCACAAAATAGACAGGGGGAGGTTAAGAATAGTATAGGAAATGGAGAGGACAAAGAACTTATATATGTGACCCATGGACATGAACTAAGGGAGGATGGGATGCTTTGGTCGGGGGGTGGGCGGTGCAGGGTAGAGGGGAATAAAGGGGAGAAAAAGTGGACCAACTGTAACAGCATAATCAATAAAATATATTTAAGTAAAACCTGAAAGCAACACATGAACAAATAAGAAAAACAAACAAAAACTCAAGACACAAGACACCAGTATGGTGGTAACCAGAGAGAAGGGGGCGGCAGGTAGTAAAGGGTACAGGGGGCTAAATACCTGGCGACTGAAGATTTGACTCTGGGTGGCAGGCACACAGCACAATACACAGATGTTGTATCCTAGAATCTTATACTTGAAACTTATTTTATTAACCAATGTCACCCCAATACATTTAATTTTAGAAAAACCGTAGCCTGACTCACACACACAGGGACACTCAGTCAAGGCCACCTGTGATAGTATGGGGAGGGCTTCCTGATGTGACTCTCGCCACCTGAGTGTTCTCAGCAGCACCCCTCCCCCCCCCCCATCCTCTGGTGAGGAGGGACCAACTGCAGCAGACTTCTGTGACATTTGCTCTTTGTTGCTGGCTCACTGTTTCGATGGGGGAGGTGTTACGCTCACATCTGTAGGGGCAGCAGACCATGCACTTTTTGACACTATTACTCATCTATCTCATGAAGAATGTCACCCAGTGTCACTTCCCCCATTTTTTTGGTGTGCGTATTGGAGCGGCCCAAGTCCCCGTGAGTGTTGTCACTCAGGCGGCAAGTGGCAGGCTTCGCATCCTCAGCGAACGAGGAGGTGGGGTGTCTTGCTTTCTGCCCCCTACTTTTCTGGGTCGCTGTGAGCCCTTGGGCCACTGAGGGGTCCAGCAGACTTGTTTCATACTCAGCTTGGTGGTGGGAAACCTCTTGCTTATTCTCATAATTGGAGAACGTTGCTCCCACAGGTGAACTCACAGAAATGTCTATTGGTTTCAGTTTCTTCCCGTTGCTTGGTGACACTAAGGCTCGGGGGAAAATGTCTCATTTTTGTTTTCTTGTGTACTTAGGCCCGCACAGAGGGCTTTCTTTCCAAACAAAATTTGAGCTCACGTGTAAAGGAGGTGTTCTCATTTGAGGGAGAGGAACATTGGAGTGCCACCCGTTTCGTCCCTGGGTGCAGACCAGCTGCTTCTGGGCTTGCCAGTGCGTAAGGGATGCTGCCTCCCGTGGGGCTGCACAGTTTTCTCTGCGAGTCAGCTGACACATGTGCACTGTTGAGTCCTCCCACAGACCAGAGGTGGGGCGGACCCTGCAGACCCGGGACATCTCGTGCCTATAGGATCCCCACTTTTTTCTTTGACGGGGGAGCATCTTTTGGGCCTGGAGTGCTAAGAAGCACATTTTGGGAAAGGCCATCCAGCTAGAAGATGTTCTCATCTGTTATTTAAAACCTCAGGACGGTGATTCTACAGAGTTTTTCTGTGATCTATTCATGGAGGGTTGTTGTCTAACCACCTTTGCATCTAATTTATATAACACTCAGGTTGGGCCTACTCAGGGAGGCAGCACGGCAGGTACAGCTGAAGGGGGCTATGTCGTCCCGCACTTGCCACTCCATGTCTCTTTCCCCTGTGACTTATGTTTCCGGGTGTCAGAGAGCAAATCTGAGAGGCACAGCAGCACTGGGGGCTCAGACTACCGGCCTCAGAGACACCTGACCCAAGTTCAAAATCACCTCCCTCTACTTTGTCTCTGAGTAAGTGACCTCTGTCAGCCTCAGTTTGGCCTCATGGGGTTATTTGCCAGGATTAAATGAATAAAGTATTTTAAAATTGAACACTATGCTTAGCACAAGGGCAGGGTTTAATAAATACTAGTTAACGATTAAACGAGCATAACGATTAAAGAGCGTCGCCTCCCTGAGAATAGCCCAAAAGTTATAGCCCCTGACCTCACTCCTCTGCTCACTTGGGACCTGGATCTCTTGCAGACTTTCTGTCCTTTTCCACCTCTTCCTCCACATCGTCATCACCATTCACTGAGCACTTACTATGCCAAGAGTGACGTGTCAGGAGAGCACTTGTTTGCATTGTGTTCGGTAGGCCCTGCCCCTCACTCCCTTAAATCTTTGCTCAGTTGTTTCTTCTCACTGAAACCATTTTAATGCTGTTATTTAAAATTGCAAACTGTACCGTCCCTCTGAATTTCCTATCCCCTGCTTTGTTTTTTCTTTCTTTCTTTTTTTTTTTTTGCCTATTACTTACCTTCCAATCTACTGTGTGTTTACTATGTTTACTTATTCATTGTCTATATCCTCCTTTAGAATATAAGTTCCAAAGGGGCAGGGAGCTTTTATAAATCCCTTTCTCTCTTTTTTAACTGATGCCTCCTCTCTGCCAGTACAGCAACTGGCACATAATAGATGCACCATAACAATTTGTTTAACATGTATGTGAATGGTATGGATTGAACAACAAAAAAAAATGTGTGACCATAACAACCCTTATTTTACAGATAAAGAGAATGAATCGATAAGTTACATTAATTAACTAAGGTGATAGCTAGCTAGTAGGTTTTGGAGTCTGGGTTTGAATTAATCTGAAAGTCCAATCTCTTGACGACTTTCTCTACCACTCTGGTCACCTAAGTACACTTCAAGGTTTTCAAGGGATGTTTTCTGTGTGCTAAAAAAAACAACAACAACAAAAAAAACAGCAAACACCTCTGATTGTTGTCAGATAACATAGGTAGTGCCTGGAGCCCTTAGGTGGCAGAGCTAGGTGGTCAGTGGTGGGGAGGTTGGGGGGTTGGCCTCAGTGTTCTATCTGTTACTGTCTTTATGAGCACCCCAAGAGGTTTGTTTGTGCCCTCACGTGTCCCAGAGGGTTAGCTAAGCCTTCGGTGTGACGTAGAGCCAGGAGTGCGTGTGCTAGCTCAGGTGTGAACTAAGCAGCAGGTGTCTTCACTTTCCTGTGACAACGAAGGTCTGCAGTCCATCGCTGGTATGGGACTCCCTAAATAGCACGCGGTGTTGTGTTCGGAGACCTGAGCGACGACCAAAATCCATTTGTGTACTGACAGGGCAGTGTTGCTGCTGTGATGTGACTGCTCCCAGGAGATGCTAAGCTGCATGGACTGCCTGGATCACAGTTTGGCCATGAGAACTGCTGAGAGTTTCTGGGAGTCCTTTGGGGAAGTTAGTGGGCAAGATCTCGAGCAAGACACCTGGGCGTGAGGCTAGCCATGGCACCTGGCAGAGAAGTAGCATGGACCAGGCTCCGGCGCCTGCTAGCACTGTGCCCAAAGGGAGCAGCTGCTTTGTGTTTCTGCTTGGGGAGGCGGAGACAGGATGATTCTTTGCATGCAAGATGTAAGACGGGCCCTCCACTGGCCTCAGGTGGAGGGGATGCGGCGAACGCAGGAACTTCCATCAGCCCAAGGTCAGACCAGCCAAGGTTGGGTAAGAGTCCGGACCTAGCTCACTAACTAGCATATTCTGTTCTCACGTCAGAGAGATGGTTCGGTGGGCAAGCGTCTTCATGGAGCGGGCGCCCTCTTTGCCCCCTGCATTGCATTGCTTCGGTCCGAGCAGCTGCCTAGATTCCCTCGTCCGGTGGCGGGCGAGGCCCCCTACCAGGCTTCTCCAGGCCGAGTGGGGAGGCGGCCATGGTTGGCTGCGCTCAGCGTGCGCTCCACACAGCTCCTCACTCCCGTGTTTGGGGCAGGTGCCCAGGCCTCGCCCGATGCAGACCCGTCGGTCCCCTTTCTCAGAGGACGCTGTAAACTCTTAGGCCTCTGCCGAGAAGGGGGAAGGAAGGGAAACATGGAGAAGACGAGGGAATCCAGGGATTCCAAGTGCTTTTGAAACAGCAGCCACTCAGCCATCCTTACGCCGTATGGCCCTTTCACCCCGCGTTCCGGAGAGCTGGGCCTTCTGGCTCCCGAGGCCCCTGGAGGCCCTGCCGCGTTGAGCGGGCTGGCGCTCCCAGCTGTGCCTGCTTTGTCTGAACGGGAGGAGCCAGCTCAGACCTGGTGTGCTTGTGTCCCTCGTCCACCGCCTTCCAGCCCCCAGCCTGTGCTGCTGTGGCCGTGTCTTCTGTTCTCCCCTTCCTGGGGGAGTTGTGTCTTTTGAAGTCTCCTTTTACTGTACTGTAGTTCTGGTTTTAGGAAGGAGTGAAAATAGTTGCGTGTGTGTGCGCGAAACCAGGTTGCTTAAAGGAGAAGTTTAAATGATTAAATGAGAGGTTTCTGAAGCACTTATGTGATGAGAGCTTTCTAACGGTTCCCATCATCACTGTCGCCGATACCGCCCCTACTAGAGTTGCGTTCAGGAGTCCACGTGATTAAGCGTCACCGATTTAGGGTGCCCCCTCGCCAATGACCTGGCAGTCACTGGCAGATAAAAGGTGCAAGTGAGTGGCCTGGCCGGACAAAGGTTGCCCAGGCCTTGTCAGCTTGGCCCTGCTCCAACTGTTAGACATTTGTTGAAAGTCCCAGAGTTGGTGACTATTTGGGTTAACAGGACTTAAAATAAAAAGTGAAAGAATTTCTGTAAATATAAGAAATCTTTTTAAAAGCAACCCTCACCTCAACCTGCAGGACAAATACAGTGACTGCCTTGATATCTTTAACTTTAAGCATCTAGAAGGGATTGAAAGTGCTTAAATATTAAGAAGGATTGTTACTGGGTTGTGGGATTTGAGTGATTTTTTTATGCTGCCTACCCTGAAATCTCCAAGTTTTCTTTTCTTTATGATATCTGTTCCTTTAATTATCTGAAAATATTTGTAAAAAGAAGAGCAAATGAAGGAAAAGATATGGAACTGAGTTTTATATCTTAAGATGATAAGCACATTCTATTTAGATTATAGCCTCAGTACACATGTTTCTTATTTTGCCATTCCATGTGAACTCGCACACGTTTAAAAAATGTAACATCAGATGGCTCTGTTTCTACTAAATACTATGTTAACCTCGTGGCAATGAGGATGTTGCTAAAGATTAGGAACAAAGGTTTGTATGTATTGCTACCTTTTACCAACATGTTGCACTTAAAACAGAGTCTAATAGGAACTCCGCCCTTGAGTTTGAATGAAAATGTACAGATTGTATATGTGGGTTTTTTGTTGTTGTTGTTTGCCTTTTATATATACAATCGCTCCTCTATGCACAAGATATCCATACTCAAGTTAAAATGAAAAGACATTTAAAAAAATTTGTCAAGCCACCTCTTCTCTCCTCCTTTGTTCCATACGGAGAGGGGCGTTAAGGACTCTTCAGCGGCAGATCTTGCCTTTTCCGTGATTCAACCCAGAATCTCCCTGTGAAAGGAAACGCTGTTCCCAAGGCTGACCACATGGGGGCGCAGGGGCTCATCCGAGAAATGGTGGGGTGGTCCTCGTCCCGGAAGGCACAGTGTCTACACCTGAAGTTGAATTATTCCAGAGACGCCAGACTAGTCTTGGATGCTTCTGGTTCCTGGCAAGAGCAGAAACTTCATGATTTTCCTCTACACAGAAATTTGGTTAGGATTCTGCCAATGCATATGACTTACTGGGTTGGCCAAAAAGTCTGTTTAGTTTTGTCAATAAAATAAACGACACATTTTTCACTTTCACCCATAACTTTATTGATTTGGGTATTTTGAGTGGGTTAGTTATCTCCCGCATTGTATAATGTTGATTGTTCTCAGTTAATGTCTTGATTTACATGCTGTCAACGTCAACTGGTCTTACCTGACCATGGAGCATCGCCCCAACGAGAAAGCTCCAGCATGAAACTTCACAAAACACTTTTGACACATTGAATCAGTCACAGCACCTTCTGCATACGCTGCACAAATCTTTTTTTGCATTTCAGTTGTGTTTTTACCTTTCTTGAAACAATAAAGCATAATATACTGAAAATGTGGTGTATTTTCCTCCATCTTCACTATTAAAATAACTACACAAAAATTCACCAATTTCGATAAATTTTTTAACTGCACACTGATATGACAGCTGTCACAATACAATCTAACAAAATTGTTTCAAATGAAGTTAAAGACGGCCTAATGCTACTACTGCCATCTTATAGAAAAAACAAACTTTTCGGCCAACCCAATATTTCTCTCCTGGTTTTGTGATTGAAAGAGGCATTTGGTATTGAGCTGCATGTTTGTAGACTGTTTTCTTTTCTTTAAAGCAATGAGTCAGATAATGGGCACTTACTTACTGGCTGCCTCTGTCATCTCTTTCTGTGGCCTTAGCTGTCCCTGGGCCCTCCACACCTTCTGGTTGTGCCCGGACCTGGTTTTTCCTCTGTGAAGTTAGGCCCCGTGACTGTGATTCACCCTCCCTTCAACTCAACACAGCTTGCAGCCCGTGTGTTCTTCCAAACGTCACTGGTGAGCCTCCTAGTGCCAAGGCCAAGGATGCCTTCTCCGTCTTTATCTCGCATGCCATCTGAAAACCCTCTGGCCTCCACCACCTGGACTCCTGTCTGTCCTGGAAGCCCTCCTGGTCCTTTGACCGTTCCTTCCTGGTCCTCACGGACACTTCCTTTTCTGTGTGTCCGTTAACCACAGGTGCACGCCAGGGTTCTGTCCTGGCCCCAGGCCCTTATTTCTCTCTGTACACACTGTGCTTGGGGAGTCTCATTGCTGTCATCATTTTATGTATCAGTGGAATGATAATCAATGCCCATTTTTTTATCTTTAGCTTTGACCTTGTATGTGATCTTCAGTTTCATGTATTCTATAGGAATCACAGATTCGCCGTATCCAAAAACTGTCCTCACTGTCATTCTCAGCCCACCACTTCCAGTCCTCAGCACGTCTATACCCCTCCCCCGCAGTGTCTGTGGCTCTTTATTTCAGGCTTTGTTTCTGACACCACTATCCAGTTGCCCAAACCAGAGACTTTAGGGGTTGCACGAGACTTCTCATGTCCGTGAATCTTCCATACCTAGGTAATCAGCAAGGTCTAATGGTTCTAGCTAGCTCTTCAGTATTTTTGCTCCTCTGTGTCTTCAGTCCCATCCCTAATGTCAGCATCCTCTTCTTACTTCCTGCCTGGAGCATCACAGGACCCTGTCTCCTGTCCTGTGTCCCTGAAATCTGGTCTCTGTCTACAATATAGAGAGAATTCTTAAGCTCGCTCATTTAACCTCCTTGCTTAAATGCGTTAGTGGCTCCTCTTCATTTGCAGATCAGAGTGCAAAGTTATTAATAGAGTTTCCAAAACCCCGCACGCCTGGCTTACTCCCTTTGGGTGCTTCCGGTCTTACCTCTCTGCAGTCCCTGCTCATGACATTAACTCTAATGATGCCACTTCAAGTTCCTCACTCCTTTCCCCCCTTTCGTTGTCTAACTAGCTCATACTCATCTTTTAACATTCTTGTCACATGACATCCATCTCTTCTGGAAAGTTTTCCCTAAACCCTGAGTTGGAATAAATGTTTTCTTTTCTCACCCTCATAGTACTGTGTTTACCTCTAGCTCAGAATTTCATATTTTAGTGAAATGACATATTTATGTGTCTGTCCCCTCCATGGGCAAGAGCTCCTGGAGTGGAGGGATCCCTGTACTTGTTTTCCTTGCCCTCAGTTCCACCGGCCTTAATGCATAATGAGTGACCAGTACATTTTTGTTGAGCAGAATCCAAGACTTTTGAGGCTTAGCATTCCTTGAGGGTGTTCTATAGAGTCTGCCTCAGTTCTAAGAAAAATGAACTATGATTTTAGTTGGGGCCAGCTTTCTGGGAGAGAGATGACTTGAGCTGTACCGTGAAGAGTCTGGTGCATGGGGTTTGGATTGAGAGAAGTAGAATCAGAACCAAATAAGGTGAGAGCTTGTGTGGAGGGCAATGCAGAAAAAATGTTAGATGGATTTCCTATTTCTTATGTGGAGTAGTGGGGAAGGAGTTAGGGTAGGTGGCATCGACTTATGAGAAACTTCCCACGAGGGCTCGGGGAGCTTGGGGCTCATCGTCACGGGCAGAAGGGAGCCTTTGAGGTTCTTGGACAGAGGAGCGGTGCTCTCACAGCCACATTGCAGGAAGAGTAGTTGAGCGCAAGGCACAAAACAAAGTGAAGTGGAGACGGAAATTGCGGAGACCAGTATGAGGCTGTGGCAGTTCAGCAGGTACCAGAAGGGGACGACTTGGCTGGAATGGCAACTGTGGGGCGAAAAGGGAAAAAATGAACTTTTGAGCCATTAGAGAAAAAAGTAACAGAGATTGATGGCATGCGGTTGTAACAGAACAAAGACACATGATGTTTTAGTGAAACGGCGGGAATTGGGGATATAATTAACAAAAAAGGGAAACTGGAATGGAAGAATGTTTTGTTGCAGTGGGTGGCTTTGGTTTGTGATCTTTGAATTTGTGATGACACAACTCGATAGACCTTCCTATGAAACGCTGTCTGCATTTGAGTGGGTGGACGAACAAACACAACCGTAACGAAAGGGTTCGTCAGGCCCACGGAACTGTGCTGCTGGGGGATGTGTGGACTGAGTCAGAGACGGTGGTCCTTGATTTGGGAATTACCAGCTCAGGTTATGAAACTGCCGGGATACATGAACTTCCGAAGGGAGAGATGCGGGGAGGACCAGGGGCCAGGCATGAGCTTTGGGGGACTTCCTCTTCAAGGCGGCCAGAAGAGCCACTGGGAGCCCGTGAGCGCGGAGGGCCAGCGAGGTGCAGATTCGGTGCTCCGAGCCTGCGTAGACTGTCAGTCCGTTGCAGGCCTCCCCTATAGACCAGAGTCATTTGAGCCCATTAAAAAGCAAATTTCCTATTGTGAAAAAATATTTTTTAAACATTTTTGGCATATAAGTAGTCAGATTATATGAAAGCTTTTATAGGCCAATAAGAGCAAAATGAATATTCCAGTGGAAAAATGGCAGGAGGCATAAGCAGGATATTTCTAAAACAAATATAAAAGTCCAAGAAACATGCAAAAAAGTATTCAACTGCACAGGAAATAGAAGATAAAGTAATATGATGTGATCTCGTTGCTTAGCGAATTGGAAAATTTTTACTTGAAAAGCGGTACCCAGAGTCAGCCATGGGAAGGGCAGGAGGCACTTAGTGAAGAGGGAACTAACGCCCAGCTTCTGGATGACAGTTCGGTGCTGCTGGTCACATTGGAGCCCGCGAGTTCCTCAGGCTTAAAGGACAGTTGCTTAGCACCAATATATAAATATAAGTGTTCAGATCAGCTTTGCTTATTAGTTATATAAGGTAGCACATAAACTCTTTCCAGCTGACCAGAATAGTTGTTCAAATTATTGCACTATGTTGAACCATTTTTAACTTTTATTGTGAATGTCTTGCTAATTGCTGTTCTCCCAGTTGTAACTTATTTCTCATGTGATACTCTTGCTCATTGATCATTTTCTGTCAATTAACTTGTGGCATTAGTTCTGCTCATTTATGATTGTACTTCTCGAAAATTCTCTACCAACCTTGTTGGTGTGGACGCTCCTTTGGATGTGGTGGACACTTGGTCCCTCTAGCTGTGTCGTGGATGTATCTTTTACAGCTCCTCAGTGTCTCGCACTCCTATTGCCTGCATGTAAATTCATACTTTTTATGCTTCTTAAATTTCTTAAAAAATTGAAAAAGTAAACTGTAGTTCAGAAGTGCATAAAACATTATCAACTGTCAGAAATTCATTCAATTTTTGCAAACCTTTTTATGCTCCAGATTTTTAGGTGACTTGTTTAACTTTACAGTTGTGGAACTTCCAAATTTAGTTTCTAAAAAATATGAAGTAAATAAATACTTAGAGGCTTGTACAATTCCTTATAAGCAGTGCATGAGCCCATCAACTGCATGACCAATATTAATAAAGAAGTTAGCCCTGGCTGGTGTGGCTCAGTGGATTGAGTGCTGACCTGCAAACCAAAGGGTCGCCAGTTTGATTTCCAGTAAGGGCAGATGGTGCCTGGGTTGTGGGCCAGGTCCCCTGTGGGGCATGCATGAGAGGCAACCACACATTGGTGTTTCTCTCCATCTCTTTCTCCTTCCCTTCCGCTCTCTCTAAAAATAAATAAATAAAATCTTAAAAAAAAAAGAAATTAGTTAATACTAAATGCTAACCTTTTCTTTTACTGGGGTTATCATGTTATATCATGTGCCGCCACTGCCTTTGGACCCTTGGGAAGTTAACCTAAGTGTTTTCTATGTAACGATAAGTTAGATAGATAGATAGACAGACAGACAGACAGACAGACAGATATATGGCAAGTATTTGGAAACGTTGGGAGATTGGTTAAGTAACTTCTAAATACATAATAAAATAACTTAGATTACTCTTCTAACAAATACAAAATGAGGTAAGCCACTGCAGCTATTAGTTACTGCCTGTTTGATCATTCTTTGATATTGCCAGATGCCAGGAGGGGAAGAGGGGCGGCCCAGTTATTAGCGATGTAGACACAGTTGAACTGGTTGGCCGTTCAGGGTCAGTTTGAGTTTATACGGAAGTCTCACGCTGCTGCCTGTTTTGACTGCACTGGGTTTTTCTCCCCCGGGCAATGACATATGGTTAGCATATTGCCAAATGCATCTTAAAAATACTGCACAGCAGACTTCATTATTTAGTGCTGGAGGGAACGGGAGCATATAGCTTATTACAAATCTCATTGGACTGTTACTGTAACTTATGGAAATGCATTGTTTCTCACAGGTGTGCTGGGAAAGGATTGCAAAACACTGACCTAACATCACAGGGGCCATTCACCGACGATCCGTGCTGTGACAGACCAGAGAGAACTTGTTCCTGGTCCATTCTGGCCTTCTCATAGGAAGAGAGGTAAAGACCTTGATTCTACAGTTTCTTGCTTTTCTTACCTGTGAAATGACATGCTTTTTCTGTTGAGTTTGTCATGTGGATAATGCTGGTACTTGGCTAGAGATGGAGGGTTACAAATCCTTGAGTTCTTTGTGGCCACAGCCAGTTCCTTAGGGTGTGCCTCAGAGAAATATACCCACGGAGGTCCAGGTGAGGCTAAGCATGTTCTGCATCTCTAGTGATTTCTTGGCCCAAGCGCCAGTAGTGTGACTTGTTGAGTTAATTAGACTCCTGTAAACCCCCACCAAAGTGGGCTCTGTCCCCTGCCCTTGTCCTAGCTCCATAAAGCCTTGGCTTCTGGGCCATTCCATTCTCAAGGCCAGAGGAAGCAAATCCAAGGAGGTGTAAGGTAGAGAATTTCTTTTCGGGACCTAGCACATCTGCGCTTTAACCTGCAGGGCCCAGGGGAGTAGCCAGGGAGAGTCACCTGCTGATGCTGGGGGCTTCAGTCTCTCTTCAATCTCTCATGAGTTTTTAGTTCCTGGCACTTTCAGATTATTAATGTTTTTGAAGTTAATCCAAAGAGGATGGTGGGAGAAGTTGAGAGGAAAGGGTGGTGTGTAGTGGCAGTGGAGAGACAGGGTGGAGGTTATGTAGGACGGCGGTCAGAGCGCAGGCGCTGGTGCCAGAGGGCTGGGTGAAAACTCTACTGCCATCTTGTCATAACTGTCAAGTTACTCAATGACTTTGTGCCTCTGTGTTCTCATCTGTGAAATGGGGGTAATAATACTACATGACTTTTGAGAATTATTTGCTTAGTAGAGGCAAAGTCCTTTTGGAATATACTAAGTGCTTAGTAAATGTTATTATTACCCAGACATATCATGTGGCTATTTCACCACAACCTCAGACAACCAGTCATGTTTCTAGCCCAGTGGCCATCAGTGTCCAGAAAACCCAATTTTGTTCATGTATTCATAGTGGACTCAGGTAGACTTGTTTGTCCGAACCACATTCATAATCAACTGACTTTGAAAATAAGCAGCCAATATATTACCTTATAATGGAAGATACAATTGCTCATGTCTAGATTGTTTTGGTCTGAACTTTTGGTCAGAATTTTTTTTCTAGGTGGACAGACTACATGAGATGGTAAGTTAAATTATAATCAGAAGAATGTATGAAAAACATAAAATTAGATTCTGTGGATATTATGTGGGACACTCAACTTTGTGATCAGATGTTTCAGTTACCATCTCTTGGAACCGGTCTGTAGATTGGTAAGTCATAGTGCCATCTTTATAAAATAGTACAGAAGATATAGGGAAAACATTGCTTTTTGGAGGTTTCTTTTTTCTGGACTCCAAGAAATCTATCCCTCTTGCCATTAATTGGTTCCAGATAGAATATGCCAGAAAGGTTGAGTTTTCAGGTTTATTGGTTGCAGTCATGTTCTGGTCGTGTTTCCTCGAGCCTCCGCCTTGTTTTCCCTAATTTAGTTTGAGGCTTTCCGGATCTCAGGTGCACAGCTGCAAGCAGCCCCGTAAGGCAGTGCCCTTCCAATGCGAACACACATGCGAGGCACCTGGACACCTTGTTGAAATTCAGGATCTGACTCAGTAGGTCTGGGGTGGGGCCTGAGACTCCACATTTCTAGAAAGCTCCTGGTGGTCTCCACACTGTTGGTCCACAGATACACTGGGAGTAGCAAGGTCGTAGATTGTGTGCATGAGTCCTTACGTCATCCTTTGCCTCTACATTTTTTTTTTCTGGTTTTACTGGTAGAGAAAAATATCTCTTAAGTTCTGGAAGGAGCATATGAAGTGGGTGGGGTGTCATATGCCCTTATACGCAGGGGACTTGCTTGTTTTCTGTGTATAAAAGCTCATGACTTCCTGAATCACTTCATGTGGTTCTGATTAGAATGTTTGAGGGAGTGTTTTGTAAACTGTGAAGAGTTATACATATGAAGTGGCCTGCAATCTGTCATTAACTACCTCTTAGTAAATAAATCCTCCTGGCTACATTGATTGTCCATGTCAGAAGAAAGTGTGAAGTAAAGTAAGACCTATCACCTATCATATAGAGCATCTGTCCCTCTATTTTGATTTGGACTCTCATCTGAATTCATTGTTGTTTCCTCTTGGTAATGTCTAGCTACTCCTAATGAGCAAGCCTTTTTGTTCTTGTTTCCAGTTTCTGAGGGGGCAACTTTCTATCTCTTTGAACAAACTACCAAAGTCTATGTCTTAATACACCACAAACTCTCTTTCACATCAGAGCTTTAAGCATATGGTGAAAAGCTATTTGGATATTTTTACTTGATAGAGTAATAAATAGGTCACACTTGCTTTATTCTATACATATTATTTTTAAACATTGTTGAATTATCATCATCATAACTACCATTTTTTGAGTCCCAAGCATATGACTTTGTACTATGAACTATTACATACTTTATACACATTTATTTTTTTTCTTAATCATTGAAATAAACCTGGAAAGTGAGAATTTTGTAATCGGTGAGGACAGGATCAACGAAGTTGTAGTAATAGTTTAGCCCTAAAATTTCAGTGGTTTAGCAAAACAACCATTTATCAACCAGTCATGCAAAGTCCAGGGCTGATCAGGAAGGAGCCTTCATTGTATGAGGCCATCATCTTGATTTGTGCCTGGGCCTTAATTTACAAAGGTGCCTGAGTGATGACATGGAGAGGTCAGTGCCATTAGAAGTGTATCCTTTTTTGCAGTTCCCCTAGAAACAAGAGGTGCAGCACGCCATGCAGGGCCGCGTGGAGGAGCCCAGGGCTGCTCGGGCGGCAGAGGCAGGGCGAGGGGAAGCAGGGCCCAGAGCCTCGGTTGTGTTGCCCCGGGGGAGGGCAGGCAGGGCAGGGGAGACAGGCTACGACTAGCCAGGTGGAATAGTGTGGCTGCGCCCTGGACTCTAGGCTGGTGCCCGGCCCTGGGTGATTTAGGGCAGCGGAAATACTGGCTTGTTATGTGAAAGGCAGAGAAAGAAGGTGGAGGCATGGATTTGGGAGTGGCTGGAGGGTTTGTAGTGTGACTTTCATGCATTCATGAAAGCTACGTCGCAGGGGAGATATAAACAACTTTGGCCGTTAGTTTGGCTCTGCATTAATTTGGTTCTAGATTAGGTTGGTTAATGGATGCCATATAGACAATTATGGGATCTAAGAAAACACAGAACACACTGAGTGTGTGGCCTCTGAGTTTACCATAGCAGAAGATGGGAGAGCCAGAGGTCCCCAAGGGATGATTTTAAAGGTTGAATTTCCCTGTCCACAGCTTGGTCTAATGGCCCCAAGGTCACAGCTTGCAAGGCTAAGAAGTGCAGTCCTCTCTTGATTAGGGAGAGGAAAATAAGATAGGATTCGGTACACACATACACTCTCTTCCTATGACATTACCTCCAGTTTCCAAAGGGTCAACTGAGGTTCTGGTAGATTGTGATTTTCCTTTTTTTTTTTTTTGAAGATTTTATTTATTTATTTTTAGAGAGAGGGAGGGAAGGGAGAAAGAGAGGGGGAGAAATGTCAATGTGTGGTTGCCTCTTACATGCCCCCTATCGGGGGCCTGGCCTGCAACCCAGGCATATGCCCTGGCTGGGAATTGAACCGGCGACCGTATGGTTCACAGGTCAGGGCTCAATCCACTGAGCCACACCAACCATGACGATTGTGCTTTTTCTAAAGTACTCACCTTCCAAATAGAAAAGTCAATGAGAGCTTGAACGCAGGCTTTCCAACATCATCTTTCCCTGTATCACAAGACCTCTGAGTTGAGTACAATAACCTTGACCATGGTAGATCAAATAGGCTGCCTGATCGTGGTTTGCCTGTTTATCACTGGGAAGGCAGCTAGTTTATACTGAGTGTGGAAGCTATCGCACAGCTGAACTAAGAGTTTAGGAACCAGCCGGGTCACAGCCTACTATTCAGAGCTCGAATACAAAGGGAAGTCCGTGCTTGACTTTTCGGTGGTCAACAGCCAGGGGGATTAAATCAGCCTGGTAAATGTCTGTTGGCAGAGACCTTCAGATTTTCTCTGACGAGAGAGATATGGAGAACACAGTGTTGTCACTAGCGGGTACTTTTTGGTGAAGTAGGCTGCAGGGAGGGTGCCCCCATGCCGAGGGTCACCACACCACAGTCTTGCCCGTGCGGCCTTGGTAATAAAACAGGAGAATCACCCTCAATGCTGCCGATGGTGAGGTCAGGGAGGGTACAGTCTGACACCCGGGTGCAGAAAGTCCCCAGTTTTTACCACAACAAGTTCCTGGAAATTATGTCATAAAGCAGACATAAAGCATATGAAGAGGACCACAGTTTGTCAAATAAATAATGTTATACATCAGATGAAGGTTGTCCTACTGACCAAGAACAAACTATCAATTAAGTTAAACATACAACTAACAGATTTTTGAAAACAGGGATATACTATAACTTAAAAATAGGAATGTCACATTCTACATTTTATAACATGAACCCAAATTAGAGTTTGCATTGAATCTGAAGAGGGTTGCAACAGAGTATAAAGTGTGCCTACCGTGTCTAAATTATATCTCTATTTTACAAATTTTATCCCCCAAATCTGCTTGTTATAATGATTAATAATTTCACTTGCAACTTTAGAATGCAAAGCTGTGTTGATATTATCAGGGTGGCTCAAGTCTCTTTAAAAACCTGCCTGAGAAAATGTGAGTTAAAATCTTATTTGTATATATGGCCCTCTGAGATGTCCCCCATTTTAAGTGTGAATTTTCAGAACTGCTCAGTGGACCTACTGAGTAGAGGAAGAGGCACGCTGTGGCGATGTGTGGCGGTTTGCAGTAGGGAAATGGCAAGGCTTGCCTCTGGACCTAAACTAGGTCAACAAAGTTTGACAGCTTCTCTCTAGGCTTGGCAACAATTTATATAAGACAGGTCTTATTTTTATTAGTATGGATGCCCCATTTCCCAAATAAATCATAACAAACTAAAGTATTTTTATAGTAAAATCCCATCTGCCAGTGATACAGCAGTTCCATTCCTAAATGCATACATGAGGGAAATGAAAACATTATGTTCTTGAAAAAATGTGTTCTTGAATAGTCAAATTAGCATGATCACTAATAGTCAAAAAATGGAAATACAGCAAATGTTCATCAGCTGTTGAGTGGATAACCAAAATACTCTGTATCCCTACAACACAATATTATTTGGCCATTAAAAAGAACGAAGCACAGATACATACTGCAATGTGAATGAATCTTGAAGACATTATGTCAAGTGAAAAAGAAAACAGAGGCGAAGGACTGCATATTGCCTGGTTCCAGTTATGTGAAAATTTCAGGACAGGCACATCTGTGGAGACAGAAAGTCGTTTAGTGGTGACCCGGAGCTGGGCGCTGGGACAGATGGGTGGCTTAGAAATGTAGAGCTCCTTCCCGGGGTGACAAACGCGCTCTACCATCTGTTGGGGTGGTGGCTGCACAGTGCGGTGAGCCCCTGAACTCTACACCGGAAATGAGGGAATATATGTGGATTATATTTCCATAAAGCTGTTTAAAAAACAACAATAAAACCCCATCTACCAGACAGCTCACCTATGGTACAAAAGTCATTTAACTATTGAATGTTCTGATTTGAGGATTTAAAACAAAATGGCCTTTGAAACAACATTTCTCGCACTACAGTGTAAGGGCGGCAAAGTAAAGAGATTGTGTAGGCCCCAGGTCACACAGAGTTTAAAGTATGGTTGAGGAGGTGAGAGTCACATCGAGGAACTCTTAGAGAAATTCTACTTGCTGCTATCCTTATGACTTTTATTTTTTGGCTGTTACTGTTAGGTCAGATTTTTTTTTTTGTCCATTGTGACGTGCATTTTGATGTGTCAGTCCCACAGGTATTTATAAGTGCTTGCTGCACTCTGGACACCATCTTCTAAAGGGGGGCCACTGTCACATCTTCTGTCTTTTCTCAAAACGTTGTGGTCCGGTGGGATAAAGGTTAACACTGAGACCATAACTTTCAGAGGGACCACAGGCGCTGGAAAGGGCTTTGAGATAAGGCCCCGGAGGTCCCAACTCATTTGTGCACGACTATCCATTGGCTCTCCTCCTGAGCAAGTCATTTATTGGGTTGACCAGAAAGTCTGTATAGTTTGTTCCATAAAATAAAAGACACATTTTTCATTTTCACCAGTAACTTTAGTGGCTTGGATATTTTGAGTATGTTGGCTAACTCCCACAGGGTATACATTGATTGTTCTTAATTAATGTATTGATTTGATCGCTATCAACTTCAGCTGGTCCACCGGACTGCGGACCATTGTCCAGCGAGAAATCTCTAGCATGAAACTTTGCAAAACACTTTTGACACCTTGGATCAATCACAGCACCTTCTCCATATACTGCACAAATCTTTTTTTTTGCATTTCAGTTGTGTTTTTACCTTTCTTGAAGCAATACAGCATAATATACCAAAAATGTTGCATATTTTCTTCCATCTTCACTATTAAAATAGCTACACAAACATTCACCAATTTTGATGTTTTTTTTAAAACGCGTGCTTATAGAACAGCTGTTACAATACAGTCTAACAAAATTGTTCCCAGTGAAGTTAAAGATAACTAAGTGCTGTTAGAGCCATCCTAAGGAAAAAACAAAATGAACTTTTTGGTCGACCCCACACCTTTGACCTGTAGTTTGCTTCTGTTAGAAAATGAGGGAGCTGGGTTCTCTCGGGCCTCCCCGGCTCCATATCCTAGCTGCCTTGCATCAGACATTGATCTGGGTCATTTTAGAAAGCACCGTCTTCTTTTGCATCTTTTAAGAAAAGAAAACGAATGCATTTTGAAAGAGAAACTCATCGTCTAGCCTGTTACATAAGTAAGGTGCACTCCATGGTGAGCCGAAACCGGAGGGGCTGATGGCGAACAGCTGCCACCTCGTCTGCACACATGCAGCTGCAAAGTGCAGCTTCTCTCCCAGAAAGTGCTGGGCTGTATTCTTTGCCTATTGTACTACATTTATTTACAATTTTAGGAAGAAGAAAATTAATAATGAAACCTGAATAATCACCCATAATGTTACTGGTTTCCATATACCCCATTATTGAAGACTCATTTATTTATCTTTTGCCATCAGTTGGCATTTGATCAAAACCCAGAAGGTGCAAAAATGAGTCATGGCTTCATGAGTCGTACTCTCTCTGTGTGGCCTTCACCTTTATGGCTGTGAGGGAGAGAGAAGGTGTGTCATACCCAAACCCTCTGAGAGCCAGTAACAGAGGAAATGAAGAGAGCTCTTCAAAGCCCCAGCAAAGAATGTGTGTTTGTTGTGGTGACTGGCTTGGAAAATGAAAGTTTGATGTTGCTTTTCTGTGATAATTGTATTGATCCTCCAATGTTAACACTCCTGTAGGGAGAAGGAAAACCAGAAACAGAGAGTTTGCACAGCACACATTCCCTGAGACACTGAGTGTGACCTTCGGTGCCAGTGCACAGAACACCGTTATGGGTTGAATGTTTGTGTCCCTCCAAAATTCATATGTTGAAAGTTCTAAGTCCCAACAGAGATGGGTTTTGGGGAGATAATTAGATCTAGGTTAGGTCACAAGATGGGACCCTCATGATGCAATTAGTGCCCTTATAATAAGAAGAGGTGAGATTGCCCCTCCATATACGCACACCAAGGAAAGGCCACATGAGTGCACAGTGGGGAGATGGCCATCTGCAAGCCTAGAAGAGAGCCCTTCCCAGGAACAGAATCTGCTGGCACCTTGACCTGCGACTTCCCAACATCCAGAAATGTGAGAAATAAAAGTCTGTTGTTTGAGCCACCCGGCCTGTGGTATTTTGGTATAGCAGCTGCTAAAGAATGATGTTTGCTGTTTGTGAATGGGCTGTGTTGGCATCTTAAAATCCCCAGGATATATAGACTCATAGTAAACAATGTCACTTTCTTTCTCTGGGACTGGCGTAAACACATTATCCTTTTCTTGCCATTTGCCTACTCTGCTGAAATAACCTGCTAGCAGCCACACTAAGACAGACACCTTGTATTGGATGGAACATTATTGTCACAAAGGTGAAATCAGGGTACTTTTCCTCCTGTAAGGGAGGCTCCAACCTAGAACAGCTGAGAAGACTTCTCTGTTGGAACAGGAGGAGCTGTTCCACAGCATGTGTCAATAGTATCACGAAAGCACTTTTTAAAATCTTGAATCACAGATACTCAAATTTGGTAAGAAAACTAGTGTAAAGCCTTGTTATGGACGAAAAGGCTAAAGAAGATTACATGATTTCTCCAAGGGTCCCACAGCCATTAACAGAGTTTGTACCTTGATCTCTTGAAGCTAAATCTAGCATTTTGTTTTCCAGAGGGTTATTTAGAATAGGTCAGATAATAGTTCCATATCCATTTAAGAATTTCAAATACTGATTTGTAGTATTTTTTATGTGAAAATATACTGTCAAAGAAAATTAGGATTCTGCAGTACATATTTGTTATTACCTGTGTAGTACTTCTGTTTTAAGGGAATCTTTGTGTTTTATTGTGATAAGAATGCCTAACAGGAGATCTGCCCTCTCACAGTTTAAAGTGTACACACAGTATGGCAGTGTCACCACGCTGAGTGGCGGATCTCTAGAACTCATTCATCTGGCATAACTGAAACTCTTTACCCATCGAATGGCAACTCTCCAGTTCCCCTCCCCTGGCACCGGCAGCCACCACCTTACTCTGTGTTTCTATGAGTTTGACTATTTTAGATACTTCATGTAAGTGGATTCATGCAGTATTTGTCCTTCTGTGACTGCCGTATTTCACTTAGCATAATGCCTTCCAGTTTCATCCGTGTTGTTGCATATGGCAGGATTTCCTTCTTTCTCAGGGATGACTGATTTTCATTTGTATATGTATGCCGCCTTTTCTTCATTCATTCACCGATGTACTAAAGCATAGGGTGTGACAAATGCCACAGCTCTTACTATGTACGGTCAGATGGCCCTCCAAAGTGATTAAGCCAATTCATTATTTTATGTCATATATAAATGCATTTTAAAAAATTAATTCAGTAAATATGCGATAATGCATCATCCTTGTTTTAAATTACATTTCTTTAATGATTATACAGGCTGAATCTCCCATGTTTTGTTACTGCGTTTACTAATCTACAAACTTACATCATTTTAATCCTTGTTAAGTTTAGCTGTTTCTTTATGGAAAGTTAGAAATACACTCAGGAAATAGAAAAGAAACCCGGAACCAGACCAGGCGGCCTTGCCCCTCCCGCTCCTAACTCCCCACCCTCTCACCTCTCAGGCAGAAAGGAAGCCCTGTGAGAACAGGGCTCCGCTCAGTCCTGCTCACTTGCTCTGTGCTTGGGGGGCAGTTGGCCTTTACTGAGTAGTAACAGGAAGAGAGGGAGGAAGAAAAGGAGGCAGGCAGGCAGGAAGGGCGGGGTGGAGGAAGCCTTGCACTTCTCAGAAAAGTCCTGGTAATCAGCGTTATCCTTTCCTTCTTTCCGAATCACAAGTTTTTAAATTAAAATATGTTTTTACTTTTCGATTACAGTTGGCATTCGGTATTATTGTAGTGCTTGTTTCCGTATTTCCTTGATCAAACCACATGAATTCAGTGGTCTCACTTTACGGCGATGGGTGCGGAAGCTCTTGAAGGCTCCATCTCATCTCAACATGGTGACATGGTCTGGAAGCTGGTCTCCAGGCAGAACTTCAGTCCAATCTTGGCTAGACATTAAAAAACACGCACACACCAGAAAAAAACCTGCCCGAAAACCTCTCTCTTTTTATTTCCCAATACAAATCACAAATGCGAGAGCCGCTCATGGGCCCTCCCCTTGCACAAATGCATGCATGCCCACAAACTCACTCGCACGCTAATTCCTGCCCTGGTCTTTACTTGGGGTGTTTCCCCTCCCAAAATACCCTCTCCTTCCCTCTCCGTTCATCTACACTCTTCCCACCCTGCAAAGCTCCACCTGAGTCGTACTTGAAGCCCTAGGAGCACAAAGCTGCCACCTGTCCATCATCTTCCCTAGTTGCTCCTGCAGACTCCTTCCAGCGTTGCCTCAGTTTCTCTGGCCCCCCAGGGCCAGAGAGTGTGCCCCCGCTATGTGCCCCCACGGGCGCTGTGTCCCCTCCGCTGTGATGAAACCCTCAAACCTTGGACAGGTCCCGGCTTGTCCCCAGGGCAATCCCCTCACTGGAACTGACGCGGCCTGCCTCCCACGCAGGGCTGCTCTTTGCCCCACTTACGTTACTGTAACTTGCTTCGGAGCAGAGGTGCTGAAGCTGCAGAGCGGGCTGCGGGTTGGCTTTTAATCATGTTCAAATTGTTTCCAAAACTGGTTAGCATTTCCTGTCCTTGCTAATAGGCTCCTTGAACTCATTTCTTTCTTTTTTCTTTTCTTTTTTCTTTTCTTTTTTCTTTTCTTTTCCTTTCCTTTCCTTTCCTTTCCTTTCCTTTCCTTTTCTTTTCTTTTCTCTTTTCCTTTTGTTTTGTTTTGTTTTGTTTTCTTTTCTTTTCTTTTGTCATTGCCTCTTCCTGGGCTTCATCCCTTTATTTTTTATTATTCATTTTGGTCATTCACACTCTTCTTTGTCGTTTCTCAGGAGCACCTTTGACCCTCTACACTCCATGTCTTGGTCTCCCTTACCCCATGCTGCCCCTCCCCCATGCCAGCCCCACCCCAGATCTCCCTGGCTTTCTTCCTTTCATCATCACTGCCCCATTTTCCCTTGGCATCCAGTTGTTAGCGTCTTCCCTTCTATTATTAAAATAACACGCTTCCCAGGGGGAAAACAATTCCCATCCGTTTAGTGGAATTTTTGTTATCGGACCAACCTCAGTGACCTCCGGCCCTAGTTGTTGGGCCTTTGGTGGATTACATCCGCTGTTTTGCATCTCTGCGTTATCCTCTTGCAAAGATGGATGGTGAAGTCCAGCATTTTCACATGGCGAGGTTCAGCGAGATCATTTAGAGACAGTACTTGGTGTTACCATAAATAATGTTGCCCTTCCATATCTGTTTCCTCTCTCTCCATGAGGAAGCTGCTCCAGTTTGGGGTCGATTGTTAGCCTTCCCCGTGTTCCTTTATCCATAACTGTTTGGGCGGTGGGCACTGAGTTAGAACTGGCGATACGGGGATAAAACGTGTTCGACAAGTCACCGCCCCCCTAGGCTTGGAGGGGTGTCCAACCTTTCGGTGTCTCTGGGCCGCACTGGAAGAAGAAGAGTTGTCTTGGGCCACACATTAAATACACAAACACTAATGAAGACTGATGAGCAAAAAAAAAGGTTTTAAGTAAATTTACAAGTTTGTGTTGGTCTGCATTTGTCACCATCCTGGACTATGGGTTAGACACCCCTGCCTAGTCTAGTGGGAGATTCAGGCAAGTGACTGGCATCTCGTTCTCTGTTGGTCTCCTACTCCCTTGGGAAAAGTACAATGAGCATGTATTTCTGTGTGTCAGATACTATACTCCTTGGTGGTGTCCCTGTGAATGCCCCGCCCCCTTAAAGTGTTGCGGCTTTATAACTGGCTGACATGTCAGAGAGAGTGATAATGCTGAGAAAGAACTGGTCGTTTATGGAGGGAAGCGAGGCGGGGACAGCAGGGGTGTTAGGGGCCAAAGAGGTGGGTGTGGAAGGGACTATGGCTGTACTCCGGGAGGTAGGGAAGGGCTTCAGAATGAGCCACATACTGGCAAAATGGCAGTATGTAGTCACGTGGCACCCCGGGGGGTTAGAACACACCGCAGGAGGCTTGTTCCTGCTGGTGTGTAAGCAGCGAGGGGGGAGCGGTGGGGAACGTTCTGGGTAGACACGAACAGGGCCTTGAATGCCAAGATTAAGAGTTTGATTGTTTTTTGAAAGTGCAAGAGAGCCAGTGCTGTAGAAGCAGACATACCTTTGAGAAATCTAACTCCTATGGCTTTGTGAAGGGGTGAGGAGGGAGGAGACAGGAGGCAGGGGCAATAGGCTGCTCTGTCCCTTTGGCACATGAGGCGACTGAGGCATTGAGGCACAGAGAGGTCAAGGAGCACGTACAAGGTCCTAAGGGGGCGGAGCTGGGGTATAGACCTCGATTGTCTGACTATAGAGCCTACATTCAAGCAATGTTTACGTGAAAATGGAGGAGTAGAGACGATGCAAACCAGTCCGTCTTCAAGTTTAACATCAGCCCCATGTAGACTGCCCGGCTCAGTCAGTCTGAGCGGGGCCTGAGAATCCGCATTGCTCGTGTGCTCCCAGGTGGCGCTGAGACTGTAGGACTTGAGAAGATAGTGGAACCACAGGGCATGGAGGCTCAAGAAAGGAGAGCAGCTGAGGTAGTAAAAATGCACTCTGATGCCAGAGTTGTCCCTGAGCAGGAGGCAGGTGCTTCAGACGTGGCGACCCGCTTTCTATAGCCTTGTAAACTGCTGAGGGGCACACTGGCCCCGGAGGCAGCTGATGAAGTTCAAGGGGAGTTGCTGAGAAGACTGAGGGGCCTGTGCCAGGCCGATGTGAGCAGGGTGTGGCCGGAGAAGCACGATGGGAAGTGAAGGCCTCACAGAGAGGAGGGGAAGACACAGAAGATCCGACTGGAGGTGGAGTTAGGAAGACAGTCATTTATCTAGATGGATTCTAGAGGGTCTTGAGTATCCAGCTGTTGAGCTTTAGACCTTATTATGTAGGTACTTGAAAGTTTAAGGCCTTGATGTTTCCAGAGCCTTCATTTGGGGCTGGTGTGAGTTATGAGTCAGAGAAAGGAAATAAGTCAGGGAGACCCCGGTCCCTTGTCCTTGTGGCTTGAGCAGCAGATGACCCCCCCAATGTCAGGCGTGGGGCCCTCACTCCTGACACTTCCAGCTGCTCCCCTCTTCCCCCTTCACCTAGATTTCTAAAATCTGAACTTTGTATTCTTGTTTACTTCCTAATTTTCCCTCTAACCTGTTTTTCTTATATAATTCCTTAGTCTTCAATTTTGGTTAATTTGTGAACCTATTTCTTTTTCACCTTTATATCTTTTACCTCAATGCAGTATTTTTAGTCTAAATATTTTACTGCTTTTCCTTTTACATTTTAAGCTTATCTCATTCAGTTTTGGCCTATTTTTGTTTATAAGATACACATTTTTATTTTTAATCAACTTATTAATAGTGTTTTTTGTAAGAATTTTTTTTTTTTTTGGTACTGTCTTTCAAGTTTAATCCTTAATTTTGTTTGTGACACTCATTTTGTTTGAAGGTTCAGGCTTTTATTTATTTTTCAAACTTTAATAATTTTTCTCACTTAAATTTTTCACCATTTTTTTCAGACTTAGAGTTCTCATTGCTCTCACTTTATCCTCATTCATTTGTTTGCTTTCTCTTTTCTAGTCAGCCAAACTGTGTGTACAGCATCTTTGATTTTGATATTGTTCACTCTTTTTGTGAGTAAATGTAAGTCTTAAAAACCTAAACCTTTATATATACATAGTTATATGTTATATATTGTGGAGGAAAGTAAAGTTAGGAAAACACAGATAGTGAGCAGAGGGAGGGTCTGCCGGGGCGGGGGCTGCATTTAAATAGAGGCCTGAATGCAATCCTAGAGTCAGCCATGAAGGCAACTGCTGTAAGAGCCTTTGAGGGAGATTGAATAGCATGCGCCAAGGCCCTGAGGTGGGAGCACACCTGGTAAGCTCAAAGAGCTGCAAGGAGACAGTGGCTAGAAGGGGAACAACAACAGGAGAGTAATATCCCATGAAGTCAGAGAGGAGCGGTGGGGTGTACAAGTTCATGTAGGGCCTTGTAGTCATTGTAGGGACTTTGGATTTTGCTCGGGAAACCCTAAGGGGCTCTAAATTATAGAAAGCGGATGCACTGACTTATTTTTGTACAGAGGTACTTCAGTTGCTCTTTCGAGAACAGACTTGAAAGGTCAAGGAAAGAAGAAGGAGGTGATTCAAATAACCTGGTCAAGATAGTGGGGCACAGCTGGGTTGGGGTGGAGGCCATGGGGGTGGTGAGAGGTGGTAAGGCTCTGGATGCATGTACAAGTTTGAGCTGATGGAACCCGGCGATGCACTGAATGTGGGCTGTGGGAGAGAAGGGGAAGTCAAGGAACCAGGGAGACGAAATTGCCAAATCCCGAGACTCTACAGACTGGGGTAGCAGATTTTCAGATTTGGTCATAAGAGTTTTTAACACCTGATAGACATTCGAGCTGAGATATCCTGTAAGTGACTGGGTAGGTGAATCTGCAGTTCAGCAAAAGTTTCATTTACAATGTAAATTTGTCCATGTGAATCATTAGCACAGCAGTGGTATTAAAACCACTGCCCTGGATGAGATCACCCAAGGCAGTGCTTTTCCAATTCTTCAGACCACAGACAATGGAAAGAAATGCACGTCACAGCAGTGTGGTCAACTCACGCACGCGCATGCGCCCAATCCCATGTTTCATGAAGCAAAGCTGATCTGTACTACATACGCTGTACGCTGCCATTTTCAACTATATATACTTTTTATCTCATTAAAGACATTTGTCACAATCCCCTGAATTGACTTCACAATCCATTAATGGGTTGCAACCCACAGTTTGAAAGGCCCTGACCCAGGAAAGGAATATAACCAGAGAAGAGGTCTGAGGACTGAGTCCTTGGTGCCCAACTAAGATTCAGAGCAGTGATTTTCAACCCTTTTCATCTCCTGGCACACATAAACTAATTACCAAAATTCTGTGGCACACCAAAAATATTTTACCTGTTTTTTTGCCGATCTGATTTAAAAAATAGGTATAATTTTGATTCATTCATACTGGACAGTTGTTGTTTGCTGGCTGTTGTCATTTTTTTATTTGACAATGTAAGGGAAAAGAGGTCAGCGTCCCTGACTACATAGTCAGGTAGTGCATGTTTTAAAAATTCTGGTGGCCCGCTCATTGGAGATCTCTGGTTTAGAGTTTAGAAAGTGAGGAGGAGCCTGAGAAGCCGTGGCCAGGAAAAGTGGGGGGGAGCCAGTTGTCCTGGACGTCTTGAGGTCTGTCTGCCTGCCCCCGACCCCAACCCTTGCCGCATTCTGGGGTCCTCCACCACCTCACCTCTGCTGGCGACTCCCCTCTCTCTACTGCTTCGTTCCATGGATGGGCATGGACCCATCGCCTTCACTGGCCAAAGCTGTGGTTTAATTGACCTCTGTTGTGTGTTTGGGAATATCACATTGGGATTACAGCATAATGTAGGAGCAAGGCATAACTCAATATTGCCTGTTTTCTTTTCTTAACATTCCTCAGCGATCCGCCGCTTGGCATATTTCTCACTGGCCCCTTTTTACGTTTCAGCCTGTGGGTGACCTCAAACTGCAGCTTCTCTCAGTCTGCCCACCCCCTTTCCTCAGGCCTCGTTTTAGTCTCCTTTGCCAGGAGTCCCACCGGGAGAGAACGCCAAAACCCTGTCTGTCAAACAGAGAAATTCAGCTGTCCTTTGAGCCATTTTCTCTTCCAGGCTAAACATGAGGTCTATTTTACAGAAGTAAAGGCTTATTAAATGTTTCTCCAAACAAAAAAATTCTCTTCCCTCCATATTATTCCACGCTCCTCTTAAAGAAACCAACCTGAATGCTTAAAGCTTTCAAAAAAACACCACTTTTCCCACTCCTGGTTTCATCGGTCTGTTTCTCTTTTCCACATCGTACTTTTCTGGTCATTGTACGCCAAGCGTGAAGCTTGAAGAGACATCCTAGCAGTTACAACAGTTTGATGGATTGCCACATTAATGATAAGGCCATTTCTATGGCTTTTGGTCATTTTAATTTTGAAGTTACTAATTATTCAACTTTACTGTCAAAATGAGAGTATAAACAAAGTATACAATAACCAAATATGGAAAAATTACACTTTATTAAATGCAAATCCATTTAAAGCTTAAAAGCTAATGTAGTAGTTAATTCACTAGATTTATTAAAAGCAGGAAATCTGACATCCTGTCAATATTAAATTATGGAAACATAAGTTTGTTGTCAGAGATACAGCTCTCAGTGCTATAATAAAGTTGTTATTGAAGGTTTCTTGTAGAAATTATAATACAAGGATTATGTTATCGTAGAGTTTGTGCCAATGGAATCAGTAATTAGACAGTGGACCATCAAATACAGTCAGAGATGAGGCCTTCAGTTTGTGCATCTAAGCTAATTTCCACATGGTTTGAATCTAAGGTTGCATCTACATAGACAAGTGAAGGGATTGTGGAAAATGTTCTTATTTAGAATAGGGGTTGGTCTGACTTGCCGCCTGTTTTGTAAATAAAGGTTCATTGGCCCGCAGGCACACCACTTTATTTAGTATTGTTTATGGCTGTTTATAGCAGCATAGTCGAGCAGCTGCAACAGAAACTGTGGCCTGCCCACTGCCCCTCAGCGCTTAAATACTTACTGCATTGTCTGCTTTAGAAGGTCAGAAGCTGTTGCTACAAAATTCAAAGATGAAATGGAAAATTTCAGTCTTTATGTTTTCTCCCAGCTACAAATATTAAAATTAATTCTGATCTCATAAATATATTTTGATGATGGAAATATAATTATTAAAGTCTTCAATTTGATGTCCTTTCAGGTATGATGAATCAGCAGTATGTACATTATTTTTTTCTTTTTTCATAAAGTGACATACTTGGGAAGTTATTTGGCAAACCACTAAGACATAAAATATATGCATTTTAAAAATCCTTTTTGTAAAAAGCTGTGAAACTAATAGTAACTTTTAGGTATAACTGAATGAGATATATTTTCAATAACTTAGTTTACATATTTTGATAGTCTGCTTGACATGTAAGTTATAATAAAATATTCATTTTTACATGCTATAAAGGGATGCATCAAAATAATTAGGCAACAATTTACCCAAGAGGAGACAGGTAAGTTTGTTCTACTCCAATATAAGATTTCTGAGATTAATGCCAGCTGTCAAAAGAATGTTAATAAAAAATATGCCATTATTTTAAAGAGATATTTTAGAATTTCTTCACTCAGAAATTCATTATGATATTTATTCAGTGTTCTGGGAGATTTGGAGGAAAAATGTCCAGACTCCCTCCTCTTCTTTTTCTTCCACCTCCTCTTGCCTGTGGAGTCCTGCTCTCCTGCCTCAGGAAAAGCTGTGTCTTCCCCAAGGCTAGACTCCCACCTGTGACGACCCTCTGACCCTCCATCCATCCTATTGCGGCTGAGATCTTGCTCATTCGTCAAGCCCATTGCCTCCAGTATCTCTGGTCTGTTCATCTTCTCTAGAGTTTTTCTCAGCCCGCCAGCCTCTCAGCATCTCCCTCTGCCTAGAGAACTTCTGCCACAACACTCTACCTTTCAACACTCCCCGCCTTTCAGTGCACAGAAAGCCCCTGGGAGAGCGCCTTCGGCTTTCTCCAGGAAACTTCTGGAGCCAGTAGTTTCTGCTAGTTGTTTCTCTCTCCTAAACCCGTAGTGATCTGACTTTTCTCCTATTCTCCTGAAATGGCTGTTTGTTCGATTACTAACACCCAAATTGCCAAATACAGGGCTCTGTTTTTAGATGCATACTGTTGACCATTCTCTTCTGGAAATTCTCCCTTCCTTTGGTTTCTGTGACAGCATCTCTCCTGAGTCCTCCGTGACTTTGTTTCTTCTCTCCCCACCTCCCTGTCTGTGGATCTGCCTCTGGTGGCTCCTTGAGTTTTGATGGACCTCAGGATTTTCTTTCTATTTATTCTTCATGACTTCCCCTTTCCCTTCATGTCCCTGCACTTCGGAGAGAGCCCAGCATCCAGACCCTCAAGAAGTCCTGTTCGCTGCTTCTGCCTCCGTCTCTATTGGGCCTCCACCCCAGGATGTATCACTTCAGCTGTCCTCCTGCCAGAAACCTCCCCGTCTGGATGATACCGTCCTTTCCCACCCTTTCTTCAATGCGCAGACATTGGCTCTGCCCAACGCTCTATCTTTTCTGGGCTTTTCTCTGGCCTTTTGCATTTGGCTGGAGAAAAAAAAACCCCAATTGTATGACCTTCAGACTGAGCGGAGTGTGGCTGAGCAGGCTTTTCTGCAACCCTGATCGCCTCCCCGGTGCTGCTCCAAAGGCCTTTACTCATGCCTTTCCCAGCGCGGCCCCCAGCTCCACTCCTCGCTCTCACAGCGGGCGGCCCTGCCTGCAGGAAAGCCGTCATGTGCGTATTCAATTTTTTCACTCCCCCTTCACCTTGACACTTCATTATCATCTATCTGCATCTTCAACCCCATCCCAACTACTCTGAGTCGGAGGTTTTTATCTAAAAATTTGCCTAATGATAATTTTGCTTCCTAGATGATAAATTCCTCCTATCTCCTCCAGGACTAGGATACTTTATTCAGCAGTTACTTTCTCCACATCTTGTATTTTCAACCTTTCCTTCTCTATCAGTTAAATCTTTAAAGCCTACAAACACGCTCAAATCTCTCCAATAGTTATACCATATAATTACCACTAGAACCAACTCTTGCTGCTTTAAAACCGGCTTCTCGGAAATGGCCATGGGCGCCACCTCTCTGGAAGGCAACTTGACCGATGTGCTAATATTCTTAAAATATTTATTCTTTCAACCCCCAACTTTTCTCTACTTAGAAATATAACATAGTGGGGATGGGGCAGTGGGAGAATTAGAATTTTACTATTGAATAAAATTGTGTCTCTTCCCAAAGCCTAAATGCTAATGTGTGATTTTTTAAAATTGAATTTATTGGGATGACATTGGTTAATAAAATTACATAGATTTCAGGTGTACGGTTCTGTAACTCATCATCTGTACATTGTATTGTGTGTCCACCACCCCAAGTCAAGTCTCCATCCATCACCATTTATGACCACTTTACCCTTTTCTACCCCCTCCCCCTTTCCCTTTGTATTCCCTGTACTGTTGTCTGTGTTTCCGAGGGGATTTTTTTGCTACTCCCTTTACCTTTTTCTCCTAGCCCCCTAAACCCCCTCCCTTCTGTTCTCCCCTCTGTCATTCTGTTCTCTGTATCTACAAATCTGTTTCTATTTTGTTTGCTAGTTTATTGTGTTTATTTCACATATAAGTGAAATCATATGGTACTTGTCTTTCTCTGATTGGCTTATTTCTCTAAGTATAATACTCCTCAGGTCCATCCACACTGTCACAAAGAGTAAGATTTCATTCTTTTTTTTTTTCAGCCATGTAGTATTCCACTGTATAAATGTACCACTGCTATTTTATCTACTCAAATACTTGGGCTGCTTCCAAGTCTTAGCAATTGTAAATAATGCCACAATGAGTATAGGGGTGCTTATATTCTTTTGAATTAGTGTTTCAGGTTTCTTCGGATAAATTCCCAGAAGTGGGATCACTGGGTCATAAGGCAGGTCCATTTTGAATTTTTGGAGGTAACTCCATACTGCTTTCCACAGTGGCTGCACCAGTCTGCATTCCCACCAACAGTGCATGAGGGTTCCCTTTTCTCCACATCCTCGCCAACACTTGTTGTTTGTTGATTTATTGATGCTAGCCATTCTGACAGGTGTGAGCTGATATCTCGTTATGGTTTTAGTTTGCATTTCTCTGATATTAGTGATGTTGAGCACTTTTTATATGTATTGACCATCTTATGTCCTCTTTGAAGAAGTGTCTATTCAGATTCTTTTCCCATTTTTAAATTGGATTTTTCTTTTTTTTGGTGTTGAGTTGCATAAGTTTTTTATAAATTTTGGATGTTAAACCCTTATTAGATGTATCATTGGTGAATATATTCTCCCATATAGTGGGTTGTCTTTTCATTTTGTTAATGTTTTCCTTTGCTGTACAAATGATGTAGTCCCATTTGTTTATTTTTTTCTTTTGTTTCCATTGCCTGAGAAGATACATCAGAAAAAAATATTGCTATGAGAAATGTCTGAGATTTTACTGCCTGTGATTCCTCCTAGGACTTTTTTGGTTTTGAGTCTTATGTTTAAGTCTTTAATCCTTTTTGAGTTTATTCTTATGTATGATCTAAGTTGGTCTAGTTTGATTTTTTTTTTCATGTATCTGTCCAATTTTCCCAACATCATTTATTGAATAGACTGTCTTCACCTTATTGTATGTTCTTGTCTCTTTTGTCAAATATTAATTGACTGTAAAGTCATGGATTTATTTACAGCATTCTGTGTACTGTGTGTGGTGAAACAAGGAAAGGAGTAATGGAACCCAGAGCCCATCATCCTTAAGACTCTTTGTTTGGTTCTAGAGCAGGAGGGTCTCTTGGTTTTTGGGTCATTAACTTTTGGGATGGACGTGGCTAATGCCACATGTGATATTAGTGGCCTTTCTGGGCTATAGTCTCCGTTAAAAATTCAAACTCCTGACGATAGTGAAGCATTCGTTTGTACCCAAAGACAGTGTCAGAACCAGAAGGTTCTGTGCCGTAGCACTCCAGCCTTGTGACCAGAGCTCCAAGTATCTCCTCTCCTTCACCCCATTTCTACTGTCAAAGGACAGGACATTGTTGCATTAAAATAACAGATGCTTTTGTCTTGTTTTTATCTTGGTTTACTTATTCAGATGAAAGGTCTAACAATTATTCATTCAACCACTTTATATCATTTAATAGTGTCGACAGTAAAATCCCAGCAGTTTAATAGCAAAGTTACTATTATTGTTGCCTTATCGATGAGCACATATTCTCCTCCTTTCATCTCCTAGACCAGGGAAGTCACAAGGTGAACCTAAAACGACCCCTGTTTACCATGTGACACTCTTAAAAATTGTATCTTAGAATAATATTTAAAAGTGGTATACACCACTATATAGCAACTTTAATTCTGTAGTGCAAATACATGCATTCACAAATAAATTTATAAACTTGACTTGGGGTGGGAAACATGCAGTACAACATACAGATGATGTGTTATAGAATTATATGCCTGAAACCTCTGTACTTTTATTAACCAGTGTAACCCCAATGAATTCAATAAAAAGACTATAAAAATACATCAAAATGAAAACAGTAGTTATATATAAACTGAGCTAGTGCTGGTATTATGGGGGGGGTTATACTTTCATCTTCATATTTTTATGTGTTTAATGAGCAGAAATCTCAGTCCAGCAATAGAGGCAAAAAAACCCCAACTTTCTTTAGTTTTTCTTACTAAACCTAACTTTGGGTTCAAGTCCCCAGTTATGCTGGGAGACAGAAATATACTGACAGCATTCCTGCAGCAGTGACTAGTTCCCAGGGACACTGAGCGGGCCAGGACCGTGGGCGCTGGGAACCAACTAGCTCTCTGTCACCGTCTGTCTTCACTGGCTGAAGGCCGAATGTCATTTCCTGTCTCAACCCATGTCTGTCCTCAGAGATGATAGCACTTCTTTCCTGTCCTCTGAGTCCTCTTGGAGGCCTCTCTGAGTCCAGTTTTCTCTCTGCCAAGCCCATGGCCCCCTTGGGGTGCTCCCATGCCACCCAGGGCATGAGAAATTTGATAATGTGTAAATCTCACATGGTCACGTAGCCAGGCCCCCTCCACCGATCCCATGCCCTGCTAGGAACGGAAACACCACAACATTTGCTGGTTTTTCCGGCTGCACACAGAACACCGGGAACAGGGCTCTTCTCCCCCGGGACCCCTCAGACGCACCTGGACTTTCTGTCCTGTCCCGTTCCCTCAGTTCTGAACCGCACTCAGCCCCGGGGAGGGCCAGTTTCTGGGGTAGGTCAGTACGGCAAATTCTTGGCTTTTCACTTTCTTTCCTCCAAGTCTGGAGGCTTATCTGTTGTAGGGAAATTGATTCTTAAGGTTACCTATTCTTCCAAACCCTTTAGTTGTGGTGCAAGGTAGGTGCATTGAGTTCCGTGAGGTAAAATGTCCTTATGCCTCAAAATCTTAGGCTCTTAAAAATGAAAAATCTGTGGTTTTGAAACCCCAAATAATTTTCTCTCCCTTTCTGAACTACTTTCCTTCCCTTAAGAAAATGTATATGTTACCTTTTAGTTTAAATGAGGAAAAAACATGGTTAAAAAAGGGTGGAAGTGAAAACTATATTGATAACATATCAAAATAGGATCTCTATATGTGTTTCCAAATTTCATTTTTAAAATAAATGTAACGTATAACATTGTATGAATTTAAGATACACAACGGGTTACTTTGATACATTTATGGATTGTCATACAATTGCTGTTGTAATATTTATCACATTACATAATTAAAGCACACTGTTATTGTCTATGTTCATTATACTGTATATTAGATCTTTATGGCTTAGGTACTATTTGTTGCAAATTTATTTCCTTAAACAATGTCACTCTTATTCCTCCCTACCCCCATCCCTCATAACCATCATTTTACTCGTTTTTCCCCCCGCCAAGAGTTTGACTTTTTTAGATTCCACATAGTGGGATCATATACTGTTTGTCTTTCTCACTTAACTCGCTCAGCGTAATGCGCTCAAGGTCCATCCCTGTTGTCAAAAAGGATGGGATATCCTCCTCTCTCATGGCTGAGTAACATCACAAGCTTTCTTTATAAAGTGTATTTTACTTTCGTAATCAGAAAATAAAAAACATACTTGTTTGTTCATCTGTTTATGATGGCCATTCCGGCTGGTGTGAAGTGGTATCTCACTGTGGTTTTATTTTTCATCTCTCCGATGGCTAGTGATGCTGAGCATCCTTTCGTATGTCTCTGGGCCCTGTGTGTGTCCTTCTTGGAGAAGCACCTGTTCAGGTCCCTTGCCCATTTTTTTAATTGGGTTGTTTGTCTTCTTGCAGTGGAGTCATGTGAGTTCTTTATATATTTTGGAGATCAAACCCTTGTCCGAGGTATCATTGGCAAATGTATTTTCCTATATGGTTGGTTCCCTTTTCATTTTGCTGATGTTTTCTTTAACCGTGCAGAAGCCTTGGCTAAGTTGTAATTTAAAAAAATTTAAATGTAGTGTTCATTTGGAAAAAAAAAAGAAAGGAAAAAAATTACACAGCATGTAAACACACTAATACTCCTTGGACCCCTTTTCCTGTATGGGCTCTGCCATTTCTCTTGCCTTCCATTATAGCCACTTCTTAAACAGAAGTTTCTACTCTTAACTTCCTGTTATTTTTAAACCACTTCTGCCAAATACAGTGGGCTCCTTACTGCTTGCCTTACTTCCCTGTCCCGCTGATGTGGCCGATTGCTCTCCTGTGACATGTGTCTTTCCGCTGGACTCTGAGGTGCCACTGCCTTGGGAGTCGGCATCTCTGTCTGCATTTGTGCTTGTTGGCTATGCCTCTTCTTTCTCTGCTCTTGAATGTTGATCTTCTCCAGGGTTGAGCTGTGACTTTCTTATCACTCTGAGAGCTTTAGCCCGACCCATCCTTTTCGTGAACCTTGGTTGCAGTCACTTAGCGCAGCTCGCCTGCTCCTTGGCAGACGTGGGTCCGTGGCTGGGATCTGCGTCTGGGCTCTAGGACTCAGCATCTCAACGCCTGCTGTGCCTCAAACCAGTCGCATCTTCCTGCTTCATCGTTTGCTCTCGCGCCCCCGTTTCCTCTCTCTAGGAACACCACAGCCGTGCATGCAATCTTACAGACGTAGCAGAGACTGCGTGTTCTTCTCTTCCTTTTCTTTCCTTCTGACTTGGCTCGTGACCGCCTTACACGTGTCCTTTCTCCTCTGTTCTGTGGAGCTGGCCTTCTGTGGCAGATTCCCTCCTGCGCGGTGCGGTCGGCATCCCACTCCTCTCTCGGCCCGCTGTCTTCCACGGCGTCAATCTGTTCTCCTTCCTAGCTTGCTCTAGACTGAGCTTCTGTCTAGAAAGTTTTCCAAAATAGATGTGTTTTCATATTAATCAAAGTGATACAAACATAGCTTAAAAAGACAAAAGAAATCTAGAAGACTTCTTATGGACTGAAGGGGCTCTGCCACCTGCTTCCTGCATCCCACAGGCGATTCCTTTCCCCTTTACCTTCATATTTCTCTGTAGCAATACTACAAGGCCCTGATTGATTGTTTCCATTTCAGGCGTAGCCTGGTGACTTTGTGTTAAGAAAGGAAGGGATATCGTGCGCCTTTCCTGAGCCTCCACTCCAACATGCGTGCGCTCACACACACATTTTCTCTTTCAGTTTTTATACTTTACTTATATTGGTATAATCGTACTATAATTTTGATAGCTCCATGTTCAGTTTATAGCACTACAGCAATGTCAGCGCTTCTTCAAAGGCCAGCCACACACAGGGTGTCTCCTCTTCCCAGACACCAGGCAAGACTGACACGGAGTCCTCGCGCCAGGGCTGGACTCCGCAGGTTGAAGGGCTCAGCACCACGGCACTGTCCGCACTTTCAGTATTGGTCACAAGTGTCGCATCCCCAGGTTACCTCTACTTCTGTTAGAACTGGTTACAAAGGCAGGGATTCACACGATCCCTTCCTTAGGCTTGAGAAATGACTGGAATGACACCTGGAACTCTGGAGAGGGCTCTGCTTACCCTTATTGGCTTCTTAAGGCTTCAGCTCAGAAACAGCTGATCAGAAGACAGGCACAGAGCAAGGATGTGGAGGGGGAGGGTCTCAGCGCTGTCGTGGCCTCTCTGGGGGCACCACCCTTCCATCTGTCACCTGAAGGTGCTTATCAACCCAGAAGCTCTTTGAAGCCTGTTGTTTAGGGATTTACATGGAAATTTCATTACTGAGGCACAAATGATTAAATCATCAGCCATTGTCAATTAAACTCAGTCTCCTTTCCCTGGAGGTTGGGAAGGGGGAGCCATAAATTTCAACCATGTAATCATGTGGTTGGATCTTTGGGTATCAGCTCCCATCCAGGTACTATGTAGGGGCCGGCCAGTTGTTACCTCATTAGCATAAACTCAAGTCTTTTTGTAAGGAGATTGTTATGAATAACAAAAGACACACATACCAGTAAGGAAACTCCAAGAGAGCTCTGAACCAGGAACCAGGGACAAAGCTCTAACATATTTTTATTCTACCACACCATCTAGGACACTGCAATTAAACACATCTCTTTTCTCTTATACAAAGAAAAAGTTTTTTTGTTTTCTGGTTTTACCCCCCCTTGAGTTAATAATTGTCTTTTTTTGTTATGTTTTAGTCTTCTAAGGTTCTCTGGCATAAGTGTAGTCCTCCCAATAACTTTAAATCAGAAGATGTTCTGTTAGTTTTATCTTCTTGGAAATCTCTTTCTTGGAGCCCCTCCGCATGCCTGCTCCGCCCTGGATGGGCTGTTCTTTGGGCCTGCTTCACACCTGCCACCCTGGGATCCCCCTTCCCCACACCACGGGGACTTCCCCCTCCCTGCTCTGCACTGCATCCCTGCTCGCCATGGACGCCTTCGTTTCCTTCTTCTGTAGGAGCCTCTCTGTGAGGAGCTCCTGGTACACAGTCCGTGGAGGAAAAGCCATTTGAGACCTCACACGTCTAAAAGGATTTTTATTCTTTCACATTCAGCTGGTGTTTGGGCTGGTGTGGTAGAAACGGCTGACCGTCCCCTGGTGCAGCGTGTGCCCTGCCTTTCATCTGCAGACTTGGCGATGGGAGGTCACTGGCCACCCAGGCTATTGCCTTGGCTCCTGGAGCCCAACAGGGGGCAGGTGACCACTTCTCACCGACAGCCTGGGAAGGAAGGCGATGCGAGTCATTTTTACATCAGTGAGCTTAATAAGTGTGTGTGTCTCCTACGCTCTGGCTCCCTCACAGCCGCAACCTGAAGGCAGAGGACTGTACGTTCCAAGAGGAGGGAGAACTGTCAAATTTTAGGAGGCGGGGTCTCAGAATCAGCAAATGGAAGGGCAACCACTACATGGGAACACTTCTCTTGTTCTGTTCCATGAACAAGAAATCAACTTTGATTTTGTTGTATTAAGCCACTGAGATTGGGGGCTCACTTGTTATAACAACTAGCATCACTGTACACGTTTTATGTACACTGGGTAGCAAATTCCAGGTTACAAACTATTGTCGCTCAAAAAATGTGAAATTTCTTTTCTGTTGTCTCCTAACTTCTAGTTTTGTTGTTGAGAAATGCAATGTTGTTTTAATATCTAATTACTGAATGTGATCCTTTGTTTTCTATTCCTTGGAAGCTTTTATAATGCTGTTTTTTATAGCCAGATTTTGAAATTTCATGGTGCTGCTTCTTAATTTAGGTTGTTTACTCTGTAATACTTGCTGAATACTTGGTAGGACTGGTCAAATTGAAAACGTCTATCTTTCTTTTCTAAGAAATTTTGTTGAATTATTTATTTGATCATAACCTCTTCTCTATTTTCTCATTTCCCCTTCACTGGAATTCAAGCTACTCAGATTTTGGGCATCTTTTACTATTCTCTTAATTATAAGCTCTTTTCTCCTGTTTTCCTATTTTCTTGATTAATATTGTAAACTTTCTGTGGCATTTTTCCTTCTTGCTTCTATTTTTAATTTCCAAGAACTTCCCCCCACCCACAGTGTTTCTTTCTTTTTTTCTGGAACTTCATTTCATGTTTCTTGTGTATAATATTTTCTTTTATTGCTCAGAGTATATTAGTAATGATTTGCATTGGATTGTTTCCAAGTTGCTTGATACCCGTTTGGGGATTGAAGGCTTTCCATACATGTCTAGTAGTTCTTGGATTTCTGATTAAATTTGAATGGGAAAGTAGGAAACTGGTCGGGAGCTCTGTGGACCTAGGTAGAGTGTTTTTGGGCCTCACTTAATGGTGACTTGACCTGAATGTATTTTGGGGGACCCTCTAACTGTCCAGATTTAAAAGCCTTTTTCATTGAGTTGAGCTGAATCCTCAGAGAAGCCTCGTTGTTAATATTTGGAGAGAGAGGTGAGACAAGCAGGATGGAAATTCCCCATCGAAAGTGTAGACCTTCACTCCGCCCTCTGAGTTAGCATGGAATCCTTGACGGTGTCCATTATCTATCCATTTAGAGTCCTTCTGGCTCAACTTCCTCCAGTGAACAAATGTCCAGTTTTCTTCAGAGCTAGACAAGGGGCAAGCTCCCAAGCATGCGCCACGCGAGAATGTACCTGGACTTCCTTCCCTTCTCCCTGATCAGACCTGTCATCCAGTTGTCCTCTGTTCAGCCCCAGCCTCAGCTCCAGCTTCAGAGATAGCTAGTGCCACCGCCTTTTGGTCCAGTTTGCCCACTGCTGCTTTAGGGTTAACCTTTTTGTCTGCCGCAGTTTAACACTCGTCCACCTACTTTTCCACTTCCAAAATTTTGTTTGCTTCCTCCTTTCCCTTACCTTTGCCCTTCTGATATGTTTTAAAAATATATGTTTGTATGCATGTGTGTGCTCATTCATAGTTTTTTAACCCATGTGTGCATTTCTTAGGTACTTTAGTCAAGCCATTAAAAAGAATGTTCCTAAGCCACTTAAGTTTCTTTTAATCTATAGGTTCTCCTTCTGTTTCTTTCTTTTTTGTATTTGCTGAAGAACTTGGGCCATTGACCTGCAGTTCCCATAGACTAGATTTTGCTGGTTACATAACTGATGGTATAATTTAATACATTTCACTTTTTCTGTATTTCCTGAAATTTGGTAGTCGGATCCAGAGGCTTAAAAAAACTCAGTTTTGTTTCTTTTGGCAAGATTGCAGATAATGTTATATTCTTTCATCAGGAGGAATCTAACTTTTGTTTTTACTCTCATTTGGTGGTTCATTGAAGGTTACAAATTGATGATGTTGTAATTCTCTCATTTGGTTTTCATTTTTAGCTGGATTAATTTTCCCTTCATTTATTATTTGGTCACACAGTGTTTCGATTCTCCCAGTCCATGGGTTTTTCCCCCAGTCTTTTCATTTGCTTACCAGTGCTCCTCACAGAGCAAAATTTTTAATTTTGATGAAGTTTAAATCATTTGTGGTTGTGACAGAACATCCACAGTAGTTCCCATGTAGTTAAAGTTCAGTGGTTTTTTTAAATTATAAATGTTAATAAGCAATTTCTTTTCTGAGAAGATGGGGTGCACATAATTTTCCCTGTCCCTCCCTCAAAATGTAAATGAAAGCCATGGGTAGTAAATGAAAGCCATGGGTAGTAAATGAAAAACAAACATAAGAAAGATCTGAAAGATGGAGAAAGAAGGCAGATAAGTAGAGATCTCATGGCTGTGGAAGGTCACAATGGGAAGTTTCCAGGTTTTTTTTTCTTGCCCTACATATCCCTGGCTTGGAACTGAAGAAAGCAGCAAACTGGAAATGCTAAGGGGCACAGACAGAAAGGCTTCAGTGAAAGTCTGCGCTCCCTGGCAAAGGACAGCCTAATGACATAGGAAACTTTTATGCCATAATTACTTTGCTCCAGCCTGGCACTACAGAAAAAACTGTCTCTCTCCCCTAAGCAAACTAAAAAAAGGCTGAGTGGGGGGCCTAGACTCCCACCCTCTTCAGGCTGTGACAGGGTTCCCTAGCCACCACCACGTTGCCCCTCAGAAGGGCATGCAGCAGAAGGGTCGAGTAGGGAGCCACGGCTTTCATCTTTGCCAGGCACTGGCAAGGCCGCCCCCACCCCACCCTCCCCCCTGCGGTGTCAGTGGGGGCCACCACAGAAAGCTGTAGTAAGGTGCTTTTACCACTGCCAGTCAGGGGAATATCAGTAGAGGCCACAGAAGAGCTGGAACTCCTAGCCCTTTTATCAGTAATGAGGAGTTTCTTACTTGGGCGTCAGTAGAGGCTGTGGGCGCAACCTGGACTTCTGTCTCCACTGGGCAATAATGAGGTGGGATATCCCCCTCCGCCATCAGATGGTCTCAGTGGAAGCCAACTACACCAGATTTTTAAAAGATTCAGATTTTATAATACCCCGAATTTCCATGTGTCTCAAAATTCATTCATTATACCAAGAACCAGGAAGATGTCAAACTGAACAACACACACGCGCACACACACACACACACACATGCTCACAATCAATAGGTGCAAACATTAAGATGACAGAGATATTAAAATTCTCTGACAAATATTTTTAAACAGTCTTTATAAAAATGCTTAATATTTGTAAGCAACTATAAACAGGCTTGAAACAAATGAAAAAATGGAGAGCTTCAGCAAAAGACTAGAAAGTCTCAACAAAGAATTAAAAGATACAAAGAAGAACCAAATGGAAATCTTAGAACTTAAAAATGCAGTAACTTAAATTTAAAAACTCAACGGATGGGCTCAGGAGCACGATGTAAATAAAGAACAGAAGGAACAGAGGAAAGAGTCAGTGAATTTGAAGATAGAAAAATAGAAATGACCCAAACCTGAAAAAAGGAAAAAAGTTAGAAAAAAAATGAACAAAACCTTAGACGCCTGTAGGACTATAATAAAATATCTAACATTTATGTCATCACAGTCCCAGAAGAAGAGAAGAAAAAGCACTCAAAGATTACAGAGTCAAGAAATTAAGGGAACCCCAAATAGGAGTAACTACCAAAAAATTCACATCAAGGCATATTATAGTTGAACTTAGGAAAACTAAAGAGAAGTCAAATTATCTGAAAAGCAGGAAGAGAGAAACAACACCTTAGCTTCAGGGGAAAAAAATCATTGGAATGATAATGATTTCTCCTCAGAGACCAAGTAGGCCCTGAAGGAAGCAGAGATAGAAAAGAACTGTTAGCCCAGTGCCCATATCCAGTGACAAATGTCCTTCAGGAGCAGAGAGATAATTGAGGTATCCTCAGATGCAGGAAAGCTAAGAGAACTTGTTTCCAGTGGACCTACTGTAGCCGAAGGGTTAGGAAGCCATTTCACGGTGCGCACGCAGATCAGATCATAATGTTGTGCTCTTTAAATGCATGACAGTTCTGTCAGTTGTACCTCGGTAAAGCTGGGGGGAAATTTAAAGATTATAAACCTCGAAAAATGAAAAAAGGAAGGCTAAGTGAAACTCTCCACACATAAACAAGACAAAAAGGAATCTTGGAATATCAGGAAGGAAGAATGAAGTAAACAAAAGTATAGGAAAATACCTTAGATGTTCATCTCGTCTTGAATTTTGCAATTTATATATGATAATTGAAGCATAAATATGACATTAATTGATTATAAATGTAAGTAGAGGAAATATTTAAGATACATATACTACAAATAAGGGGGGGGGTAAAGGAAAATAAAGGGAGACAAGGATTGTGATGGTAATTCCATGTGTCAGGTTGACTTGGCTGGCGTATGTGCAGGTAGCTGGGAAAGTTATGTGGGACCATTTCTGGAAGCGATTAGCCTTTGATTCAGTAGACTCAGCGAAGAGATCCACCGTCATCACATGAGGAGACATCATCTAGTTATTGAGGGCTCAAATGGAATAGAAAGACAAAAGGCGGGCTAATTCTGTCTCTTGATTAAGCTGGAACTTTCATTTTTTTCTGCCCTTGGACATCAGAGCTTCTCATTCTTGGGCCTTTGGACCCTGGGACTCACACCAGTGGCCCGCTGGTTCTCAGGTCTTCAGACTCAAACAGAATTACACTACAGCTTTCCTGGAGGTCCAGCTTGCTGATGACAGATTTGGAACATAAGCCAATTCCTCTGATAAGTGTCCTCTTATATTCCTGTATCTATGTCTATATCTCCTATTGGTTCTGTTTCTCTGGAGAACTCTGACAAATACAAGTATTCTACACTTCTTTTGAACTGGTAAAATGACTATACCGATAGACTGTGATAAATTATGTATGTGTGATGTAATACCTTGAACAGCTACTAAAAAGCTACAAAAATATACAATAAATACTCTATAGACAATTAAAATGGAAATGTAAAAAATTCCGAAGCAACCCACAGGCAGACAGGAAAAGGAAACCAGATAAATGGAAAATGGAGAAGAAAACAGAAAACCAAAAGTTTAAATGGTAGACGTAAGCCCTAACGTACAAATAGTTATTTTAAATGTTAATGATCTAAATTAAAAGTCAGAGGTCACCAGGTTTTATTAAAAATCATAATCCAACTATATACTGTCTACAAGAAACTCATATACAAGAAATTTAAATATAATGACTTAGTTGAAAGTAAAGGAAAAAAATTCCTTGTACGTATTAGTCAAGAGAAAGCAGGAGTGGCTATCTTAAAATCTGAAATAAATGGGACTTCTAAGCAAAGAAAATGACCGGAGAGAGGGGATGTATTTAAAGAGTAAACCCACCAATAACAACTTTAAGTACACAATAAAGCTGCAAAGTACGTCGCAAAACCTTAGGGAACTGAAAGGAGAAATAGGCAAATCTATAAATATGAATTGGAAACATTAACACCTCTCTCAGGAATCTATGTAACAGCGAAGCCAAAAATAATCAGAGATGGAGAACCCCATCAACCAATAGGCCACAGTGGGCACTTACAGAACAAGTTACTTAACACAGAATTCATTACAAGCACTCAAGAAACATTATACCAAGACAGAGCATATCCTGGACCAGAAACCAAATCCAAACACATTGGAAAGCATTGGAATCATACCAAATGTGTTCTCTAATCATAATGCAAGCAAACTGGAAATCCGTAAGAGAAAGATTATAGGAAAGTCTTCAAACACTTGCAAAGTAAAGCTCACATTTCTAAATAATCCAGGGGTTGAAAAGGAAATCTCATGGGTAATTTAAAAATGCACTAAAGTGAGTGAAAACAACCATACAACATATCAAAAATTATGGCATGCAACTAAAGCAGTGCTGAGAGGAAAATTTATAACACTAAATGAATACATTATAAAAGAGGAAAAGTCTAAAATAAACAATCTAAGCTCTTATTCTGTGGCTGGCAAAATAATGACCCTCTAGGATCTGTGACTATGTTACCTTAGATGCAAAAGTGACTTTGTAGGTGTAATTAAGATAAAGATATTCAGCCCTGGCTGGTATGGCTCAGTGGATTGAGTGCTGGCCTGCAAACCAAAGGATCGTCCGTTAGATTCCCAGTCAGGGCACATGCCTGGGTTATGGGCCAGGTCCCCAGTAAGGGGGTGCGCGAGAGGCAACCACACATTGATGTTTCTTTCCCTCTCTTTCTCCCTCCCTTCCCCTCTGCCTGAAAATAAATAAATAAAATCTTTAAAAAAAGAGAGAGATAAAGGTATTTAGTAGAAATTATCCCGATAGTCCGAATATAAACACAAAGGTTCTAAGGGAGACCTCAGAAGTGTTAGAGAGAGAGATTTGAAGATGCTCTGCTGTTGGCTTTGAAGATAAGGCAGGAATCATGAGCCCAGGGGTGCAGGGAATCTCTGGAAACTGGAAAGGGCACTTAAATGTACTCTCCCCTAGAGCCTGCAGAAAGCAAGCAGCTCTGCCAACAGTGGTTTTAGCCCATGAAACTTCTGCCCTACAGAACAGTAAGATAATAAATTTATATTGTTGTTGTTTTTAATCTACACCTGAGGATATGTTTATGGATTTTAGAGAGAGGGGAATGGGGGGAGAGATGGAGAGAGTGAGAGAGAGAGAGAGAGAGAGAAACATCAGTGTGAAAGAAAACCATCTATTGGTTGCCTCCTATAGGCACCCTGACTGGGTATCGAACCTGCAACCTTTTGATGTACAGGACCATGCTGCAACCAACTGAGCTACTCAGATAGAGTGAACTTGTTTTAAGTTGCTAAGCTTGTGGCGATTTGATACAGAAGTAATAAGAAACTCATACAGCCCTGGCAGGTGTGGCTCAGTTGGTTGGGCGTTGTCCTGCAGACCGAAAGGTCGTGGGTTTGATTCCCGGTCAAGGTTTAACAGTAGAAAATTGTAACAGTGGGGAATTCTAACCTACCCCACAATTCTTTTGACACTGTTTCTGTAAATGCTGACTCTGACTAATATGCAGCTTGTAGATGAACAGAATGTTTGCATAAGAATCCTAGGAACTAGTTTCAAAAGCTATAGACTCCCTTCAAGCATCTCAGCTCTGGAAGATTTGCTGACCTTCATCCATGGAGCCAGGGTGACTTGAAGCCAGGATGACTAAACCAGGGTGACGCACACCAGACCATCACTTGCCTTATCGGAATGGACTGTGCTTGTCTGCACGTAGACAACTTTGTAGCCCCCATGCTTGAGCTGTTTGTTCTGTTCCCCGCCCCTTATAAAAATCTCTGCCTCCACTGAGAGGCGGAGATGCGCTTTGAGCCACGAGTCTCCCGCCTTCGCAGGAAGCAGACCTTGAGACATGAGCCCCTCATCTCCCAGGTGGCTGGCACCTGAAAATAAACCTCTTTCTTTTACATCAGCACTTACCTATCAAGTATGGGCTTTCGTAGTGGTAGGTGACCAGACCTGCTTTCTGTCACAAGCGCACATGCCTGGGTTGTGGGTTCGGTCCCAGGTTGGGGCATGTGCAGGAGGCAACTGATCAGTATTTCTCTCTCACATTAATCTTTCTCTCCCTCTCTTTTTTCTTCCCTTCCCTTCTTTCTAGAATCAATTTAAAAAACATTAAAAAAGAAACATACAGATTTTGATACTGAGATTGAGATCCTACTGTCACAAATAACTAAAAGAGTGGAAGTGGCTTAGGTACTGGGCAATGGCAGAGGCTGGAAGAACTTTGAGGACTATGAGAGAAAACACCTGTTTCTAGACTGTTGCTGGAGACACAGATGCTCACAGCTTTGCGAAGGAGGACACAGGAAGAAGTAAGCAGCATGGTAGAGAAAGCGCTTGTTGTCTTAGAGAATACCGAAATTTTCATGAATTAACTTTTAGTAGAAATAAGGATATTGTGAAGTGTTGCTGGCAAGGTGAAGAACACATTATTGAAAACCAGAGGAAAGGGGATCCTTCATATCTAATGATAAAAAGCTTACTTGAACCATACCCTACAGTTAGGTGGAAAGGAGGATTTATAAGTGAGGGACTTGGAAATCTAGCTGAGAGATTCCCAAGCAGCGCTGGAAGGACAGCCTGTTTCCTTCTGGCTCTTACAGTAAAATGTGTGAGGAAAATAATAAATTGGGGGTGGGGGTGGGAACTAGTCATTGAAAAGGAAACAGGACTTGATAATTTGGGAAATTCATGGTCTATCCAGACTGTAAAATATGCTAAAACCAGAAGATTCACTGGAAGAAAAATATTCTCTGAGAAAGCCAAGGGTGTGCCTAGACAAACTTTTGCTAGTGCCTTGAAAAGAACCAAACATCACAGTATTCAGTCATATAGCACGCGCACCGAAGGGATGAGATGCGCAACTCTTACAGCCCCTGCCCCTTAGTCACCTCGAGCAGAAGTCAAAAATAAAAATGGGACTATCTAGGTAACAGGGAAGGGGTCTCTTGTCTAATGGAGTCAATCTGCATGACATGCACAGACCCACATGTTTTTAGAAATAAACACCATCAGCTTGGACCACAATGGATATATAGATAGAGGAAGAAAAGAAAGATGCGCTCCCCAAATCCCATGGGGCGGGGAACCAATAAAACTCCTCAGCTGCACATATAGGCGACTCCATCGCAAAGGAAGGGGGGCTTCAGGTCGAGGTTGGAGCTACAAGCCACTGAGGAGGGAGAGTTCCTATGGTAGGTGGAAAAAACTCAGCTACACCTTAAGCAGTAGTGGGGGAAACACGAGTTATAACCCTTTTCAAAGGAAATGGCAGCCCCAAAATAAAACAATAAGCCTGCATGAAGAACATAAAATAAGAAAAATATTTTCTTATGTCACAGAATGCTTTTCTATAAGTGGGTACAACAAAATAAAAGACCAGAGGAAAGAGAGTAATCTCACTTTATTAAGTCAGTTATTGATATAATTTTCTCAAGTTCTAAAACCCATCACTGCATACCCAATTTAGGCAACCTCACCATCCAACATGAATTCTTATAGGTTCATTGGAAAGTAATCTTTCCTTCAAAAAGAAACGTTCAAGTAATCTGTAGGGCTCACCAAAATTTGAAAGAGCTGTTAAAGTGATCTTTTACAGTTAAAATGTGACTTAAAATGTTACAAGTGACAAAGCTCAAAGTGTTTCCTTCCAGTGCATCACTTAAAGCCTATCAGCACTCAATGATTTGTCACATTTTTAAAGGACCTACCTTTTTGTATAAGTTAGTTAATATCTAAATTCCAGGTACTCTCCAAACATGCTGGCCATCTCTAGACATCAACCCAAATCTTGATATTACACATGGGACTATGTCACCACAGGCCAGCACCCTTGAGCATTGCTGAATCAGGAGAAAAATCCCCCAGGAGTTTCTGCCTTCCACTTTCCCAACGTTCAAGTGAAGGACTTGTGAGCAGAACAGCCACGCAGGCAGAGGACTTCGGGATGCTCCCGTGTCTCCAAATACCCCTGGTTTCACCACGGGAAGGTAAGAGCTTAAAGCCCCATTCTGAGAGTAACACAGTTGGCAGGTGGTGACCCAGCTCCAGGTTCACCCTTCACATCTCAGCCTTTGCTTCACAGCCTGGACATCCTCATCTGTTCCTTCAAACGACAGCCTCTGAGGGCCATCCGCCTCCTGTGGCTGCTGCGTTTTCCCCAGAGCCTCAACCCACCCTGGCCCACCTCCCTCCAGATTAGATCAGCGCATCCTCAGGGACCTCCCAGCCACCAGAAGGATTCCTTCCCTCCTCAGCTGCTTCGATAAATGATTTTTTCCACTTATTCCCTTAATTGAAACTAGAAATGCAAGTCTTCTCCGCTACCTCCCCTTCCTTCTCCCCCAGCCTAACTTGCGGAGGTTGCCGCTTCTTCCACATCTGACAAGTTCAGCTAATTCTCATTGTAGATGCTTCCTAAGTGGTGGTCCTGAAAGAGCAGTTCTCCAACCTGGGAACTTGTTAGAAACTGATTTCTTGGCCCCATCGCAGACCTACTGAATGAGAAACTCTGGGTGAAGGACCCAGCAGCCTGTGTCTCAGTACACCCTCTAGGGGCTCCTCGGGCACAGCCACGCCACGTCTGAGAGCCACCGCTCCAGAGCCTTGCCCTCCACCCCTGTGTAAATGCCTTGCTTATTCCAAATGCGTTTTGCTTTGTTTCACCGTCCTCTGCCTGTCCTGGACTGCATCACTTACCATTTTCTCAGGCAGTTACCCATATTCAAGGGCTGTATCTCAGCCCCCAAGTCATGCTTTTCCTGGATAACTTAAGTGTTTAGGCAACGAAGCACCCAAAGCCCCAGCCTCAACCTTCCTCAGTACAGTCTACTCAACAACCTTGACCTACCCCGTGGCTCAACAGATGACACCTAAAGGTCACATGCTGAACTTTGTCATCATTTGGAAGTGCTGCTTGCTCCACGTCTGAAATATTCAATTCTACCATCTCAACCTTGATGAACAATCCTGTCACACGTCTAATTAGTCACACATCTAATTAGTCTAATTTCAGTGAACATCCTCATCATCCTCTTATTTCCTTGTCTTAATGATATTTACTCTTTTATCTAAAAAGACCTCAGTTTTTTTCAGTTCCTCATTTTCGCCTAGAAAAATGAGACCCATGACCCCATCGTCCAAAATGATTGAAATTCCACCATGTTTTCCTTTCCTCTCCCTTGCTGTGTTGATTGAGTCTCCAACTGCCAAAGGTCTGAGGTCCCAGGAGATCTCCCTAGTGTTGTGAGAAAAGAAAAACAGACCCAACGACTTTCATCTCTGCTCTCTGAAACCAAAGTGCATTTACAAGAAAACCAGGGCTTCCTTTTTTTTTTCTTTTTTTTAGTTGACAGAAAACAGATTACGTTTCTTGTGGGAAGTTCTTAGAGGCATTTGCACATCACCAGCCACTTTCTGAAGTCACAAACAAGATCAAACAACATCTTGCAAAACCCTGAATATAGTGAAAGAAAAACTCCTACTGTCTCACTCAGGGAGTTCCCCAGGCAGGAGAAAACGGGCCTGCCCATTTCACTTCTGTAACCATCTCGATGAAGGATGTCGTTTGTAGAGATGCCTCCGTCTTTTGGAATCACTGAGAATGAAGTGTTCCTTTTTAGAGAATTTTTTATTTAACTGAAATTTACTCTTTTAAACATAATACTTTATTTTTTACCACTATTAATGAAAAGATTTCTTTAAAAGGTATATACTATTTTGCCTTGTTGAAGGACACAATAAGTGGCATTTAATACTCACAGTGAATTTCAGTTGCCATTGTGATATCAATTACTAAATTTCATTTTCTTGAGAGGATTTTTAAATGTAGAAAGCTGTTTGTCATTTTGCTGCCCCACGAAACCGTGTCAGGTAGTTCTATGTCCTGTGTCTTTGCTGTGTGGAACTTAACTGCCCTTTATTACTATTTCATCTTCAAGAAACACTTTATTCTCAGAAAAATTAAAGAGATGTAAATAAGTGGACAGATGTACCATGTTCATGGATCAGAAAACTCAAGATTTTTAAGATATCAATGATCCAAAAATTGATATTTAGATTCACTGTATTCTCAATAAAAATCTTATGAGGTCCTTTTGTAGAAATTGATAAACTGATTCTAAAATTTGCATGTAAATGCAAGAGATCTAGAATATCCAAGACAATTTGTAACAGGAGGAACAAAGGTGGAGTACTCACACCTGATTTTAAGAAAGCTAATGAAGCAATAACTACTGAGCTACAGCAATGAAGACAGCAGGGTGAGTACTGAGCTAAGAGGGACCTACAGCTCAACGACACAGACAACAGATCCCAGAAATATACACCCACCTGTATAGGGTCAATTGATTTTCAACAGAAAATGCCAAAGCATTTTTTAACTTTTATCAAGTAGTCCTAGAACAATTGTTTATCCTTATGCAAAAGGAGTGAATCTTGACCTTTATCTCACACAGTACACAAAAATTAACTCAAAATGGGCCATAAATCTAGATGGAAGAGATAAGACAATAAAACTCTAAAAGGAAACCTGAGAAAATATTTACAAGACATTGGATTAGCCCATAAGTTTTATATATGACACCAAAACCACAGTCCTTAAAACAAAATTAATAGATTAAAACTTATTAAAATTAAAACTTTTATTTTGTAATGGTCCATGCGACAATACAGATGAATCTTAATTTTTTTCCAAGTGATAGAAGCCAAACCCCAAAGTCTACATATAGTATGATCCCACTGCTGTGCCATTCTAGAAAAGGTAAAATCGCAGAGACCGAAGGCAGGTGTTTGCTGCCAAGGCTTTGAGGAAGTAAGAGGGCTTGATGGCGAACGGACTGCACCGGGAATTTTGGGGGGTGATGAACTGGCTTGTCCGGTGCTCTGGTGGCGGATACATCACTCTGTGCTTTCGATAAAACCTGTGGAACTGTACATCACCAAGAGTGAACTTCACCATATGCAAATTACAGAACAAAATCAACCAAGACATTGGAGAGATTCCAAGATGGCATGCAGACTGTGTCTAATGAATCACACTGTGTCACCGAAACGTGACGTCACATTCCTGGAGGGTGTGGGGAAGAGTGGAGCCATCATAGACCAGAGAAGACCAAGGATAAATGACAGAAAGATGAAACATGGCATCCTGGACTGGCTCCCAGAACAGCAAACGACCTTAGTAGGAAACTAGTGAAATCCCAGTAGAGTCTGGAATTTAGCTGATGGCGATGTACCGGTGTCGGTTTCTTAGCTTTGGCACATTTACCACAGTGATGTAAACTGATAGCATTGGGGGGAACTGAAACTGGGCGAAGGATACATGGGAACTCCTTGTGACTTTTTTATAAATCAAAAGTAATTTCTAGATAAAAAGTTTGAATAAATATCTATGAGTCTATAATATGTACTTTACACTTATACTGATTTAATATATACCGAATGTAGTATGTTCTGGTATAAATAAATTATGAAGAATGGGCGAATCTTCCTTGCAGAAGAATTCCAAAGAGTGAACGTAGAAACAGTGAGGGAAACACAAAATCACCATTCGACACCAGAGTAATAATGGCAAGAGGCAAAGTCTGTGGGTGAACATTAAAATTAGTGGGCAAAAAGCTAAGGAGAAACAGAATATCCAGAGTTTCAAAGTACCTCCCCCAGCTATAAACTGCCATAGTGCTTTTAGCATAAGTCCACAAGGTTTTGATATTCCTTTGTCCAGGAGATAGAGGTTAATTCCCACCCTTAGAGTAAAGGACTTAGTGAATTGCTACTTATGAAGGAGTGCAGACAGGGAAAGTTAGTAACTTCACAGTGGAGAGCCCTGGCAGATACTGACCTACCAAATGATCGTCACCAGCAGCAAGTCATGGTGATAACATGTACTGGCAGCTTTGTGATAAAAAGGGCACTTTACCTCTGTGTTCCTCTTCCTCAGAAATTCGCAACCTCGGTACAATCACGAGAAAGCCTCAGAAAAACCCTAATGCAGGGACATTCTACAGAATACCTGAGAGAGATTGCAATATTGCAAAAATGGCATGAAAACTAAGGAACGTCGGAGAAATGGTTGCAGATTGGAGACTAACACGTAATGGATTTAGGATTGGGCAAAAGATTACAGTGAAGAAAATGGGGGAAATATCAGTCAAGCGCAAGCTTTTCGAAGGCAAGGACTCTGCTTTATACTTTGTGTCGTTCCTGCGGGCTTGGCACGTGGTAGGTAGTTGTCTGAGGCACATGTTTCCCTCGGCTGGCTGAGCAGTTAGAATTTTGATAAAGAGATGGGAGAGGCACTGGGCGCACGCCTTGGGCCCCGACTTCCGAAGGGCCCCTCAAAACCCCAACTTTACACTTTTTTCTAATGACAAGTTTGGTTTCATGTGTGTAATTTTAATTACATACATGTTTACAGTCGGCGGTAAAACCTGATAGTATGCTTAAAGATTTTCTTTTGTGCCCGGGGCCTCAGCCGACCTTAATCCGCCTCTGGGGAGAGATCCTTCCAGGTGGGTCAAGGCAGGGCCATGCTGTGGGCTGCTGACAGCACTGGATCAGAGGTAGGTTCCTAGGCTGCAAGAAGTGAGGAAATGGTAAAGAGTTTTCACACATTCTCACTTGATGCTCAGAGCAACCAGTGAGGTAGGAAGGGAGGGTTCTGAGAGAGGCCAAGGTCAAGGTCAAATCAGGTTTTAACTTTACAAACCCAGGGTTGTTCCCTTCTCCTCACAACTAGAGGCTCACCCACCTGGGAATGGGTTCTAGAGGGAAGGGCTTTTTTTTTTTTTGGTCATTTACACTGAAAAGATCAGAGGAAGCTCACTTTACCTGGTGACTCAGAACTAGAAAGTGCTGCCCCGCACGCACACGCACAAGCACATCTCTGCCACGAAGACACACAGCCACGTCATTCCTCTGGGAGGGTGAGAGTGGGCCAGGACAAGGCTCCACCGCCTGCTGATCCCCAGACCCCGTGTGCCTCCCCCTGAGGCAGCCAGGAGACACTTAACTCCAGGCCTTTGTCCACCAGGCCTTTACCAGCCTGGTACATGTGGTCTGACCGATTTACCATTTGTTATTATCTTTTAAAATTTTGAAACTGTCTTAGGCTTACCTAATGGTTTCTGAAACCTTTGAGAGTAAGTTGTCAACAGAATGCCCTGTCAGACCTGAAAACCTTAGTGTAATGCACACCAAAAATCCCCCCGAGTCGGAAAGCTTACAGTGACACATCGCCATTGCCCTACCCTACGCAACCCCCCACCGCCACTGAAGTTTCGGTCCTTGTCCCAACGATGTCCTTTCCAACGAAAGGATCCAATGCCAAAGCACACGTTGCATTTTGCTGTGTGTTTTCTCCTTACCTTTCATGACCTTGGCACTTCTGAAGATTAAAGATTTGCATTTTGTAGAATGCCCTTCAGGTTGATTTTTATCTGCTGTTTCATCATGAGTAGATTAGCGTATTCCTTGGAAGGCGTAGCACAGAAGAGATGCTGTGTTCCTGTGGCATCTCACAGGTGGCATACGATTTTGATTTGTCGCACTGCTGATGGTGCTGCTTGGATCATTTCATTAGAGTGATACCACCCAAAGTAGTCCACTGCAAAGGTGCTGTTTTCACCTTATAATTCTTGTGTATTTTGGGGGAAATGCTTTTGAGACTAAGTCAATATCCCATTCTCATTACTTTCTATTTATTTTTTTCACTTAGTTCTATTAATGTGGGCTTATGGATTCGCTTTTTATTCAATAGATTAAAATGCGTTGCTGTCATTATTTAGTTCACATGTTCAAATCAGTCAGTGGGAGCTCTTCACTCTGGCTACTGGGTACTTTTGATACAACTTTGTCATTCTGTGAGCACTTGCTTGCTGTATGGAATAGCAAGATGTTCCAGGCCCTTTTTATACTTTTTCCACCCCAGCTATGGAATCAGCCATTTTTCTAAGGAGTTCTGGTCCCTTTTAGTAGAGAGTGATACTTGGACACCACGGTCTGAAAAGTCGATGTGCTCATTGTTCTTGGGATGTCACAGTCCCCAGGCCCTCTCAGTGGAAAGAACTAGAGAGGAATGTGTGTGTGTGTGTGTGCACACGTGCATTCTCATCTGTATTTCTTTATCTACACATATAAAAATCCCCATTTTCATGCTGATACTCCCAATTCCAATCCCACACCATGTGGTTCATTCTAGTTCGCTTCTTCTCCATATTTGTAACTCTTTTCCAACAGTAAGAAAGCACTTCTGTTGTCCTGCGTATGCGTCCTGTTTGATCAGCCTCTGTCACCAGTCTCCTGTTGTCACTGCCCTAACCCCTAAATGAGCCCCTGCCTGCTACCTCCTGGGCTCACGCATCTTGGGCTTGACTGCACCATCAAGCCACCGCTCTTTGGTGCCTTATAGGCATTAATACTGCCAACAGGGCAGCCCTCCTCACCTCGCATTTGACACTGGGCCACGCCCCTTCACCCCACGTGGACAGAGACCTTGAGCAGGGCTTCGCTCCCATGTGGATACCCTTGCCAATCTATTCAGACCCTGATACTCACACCAGGCTACCCTCCCATACGGACACCCTCCTTTTCTACCGTTGGGGCTCTGACACCCCATACTCTACCACCCTCGGTGTCGACACCCTCTATCTTTCTGGGGCTCAGACACATCATGGCCTTCTCCCCAGCTCTGTGCAAGGGTGCTGAGTTCTCATACTCACGTGGGCCCCCTACCGTTCTCACTGGGCTTCCATGGGCCGTCCCCACTGCAGAGGCCTCCCCAACCATCTCAGACTTTCCCACCCACCCCAGGCTGCCCCTCGCCAAGGGCACCCTCCTCGCCCTTCTCGGGCTTGCACTCCTGTGTGGACACCACTCATGGGTCCCTCCCCACCCCCACATTTAAATGCTGGTCCTGCTCAGCCCTCCCTAATACCTTTGACTGGCGTTGCTCAGGAAGGGCCCGGGAAGAGGAAGAAAGATTTTATTTTCACTGTTTTCATTTCAAGAGTCCTCGGCTCCACGTGGAGAGGCAAGTGAGCATAAAGTCAAAGTATGTTTATTAATAAGGTTTTTAAATAATTGAGAAGGAAAACAGAATTGAGTTCAAGCCTAAAACAAAGTGGCCTTTGAAAAACCTCTAAGATACTCCAGGTTACCAAGATGTTATGAGAAGGGCAAATCCCAGTTTTTTCCTCCAAGCTCCTGTGAGTGATATGTTGAGGTTGGTACTCTGCCTGCCCAAAGAGTTCACATTTCTTTCTTTTTTCTTTTTTAAAGACTTTACTAATTTACTTTTAGAGAGAGGGGAAGAGAGGGAGAAAAAGAGGGAGAGAAACATACAATGTGTGGTTGCCTCTCATGCGTCCCCTACTGGAGACCTGGCCCGCAACCCAGGCATGTGCCCTGACTGGGAATCGAACTGGTGACCCTTTGCTTTGCAGTCTGGCACTCAAACCACTGAACCACATCAACCAGGGCAAGAGTTTATATTGCTGAAAGAAGTTCAGGCTCCATATTCTCCAGAAAAAAAAACCTCTTCATCCACTCTGACCCCTACCTGTGTTCATCCCGACTACTCAAAGCAAGAATTTGGAGTCAGGTGATCAAAACCGACCTTTGAAAATAAAACACCCTCTGTTATTTTCCAGCTGTTTTCCATGTGTGGTAATAGATTGTACCACAATTGTGAGAAATTATTTTGTAACCCCCCACAGAGTCTAACAGAGGGTTAAGCTCATTAAGCTGGGTTTGATGCAAACTGATACTTCAGAGAGAGAAGAGTTGTGCTCAGAGTCAGGAAGGGGATTTCCCTTCATATCACTCCTTCTCTCTCTCCCCTTTAACACCCTGACCTCACCCCTACCCCCATCCTCCGCCTTCACCTCAATTGTTACTATTGTCTCAGGCATAGAGGAGGCAGAAGCCATTTATTTACTGAAGGTCTTTCATGCTGAGTAATACTTGGGGAAATGCATGGGTTTCTGACACAGTCACCAGGGAGCCCGTGACCTCTCACCAGTGAGGTGCTTGTCTTTGGTCAGTGACACTGGACAATGTCAGAATTTCCCTGAGAGGCATGGGTGACATGAAGGATGGGCTGAGAGGAGAGATGTGCACTTTTCAGGGTGTAGACCCAAGGCTGTTTTAAGATAAGCAGAGATGCTGGCTTTGTTTTCCTTGGAGTTCTGTGTTAACAAAGGAGTTCTTATTTCATTCTCTGTGATTGCCCCAAACAGGGCTTTGTCTTTTCCAAGATCACACCTACCTTGACCTCATTGACAAGTTGGAATGACCGCTTTCTTAGAAATACCTTTGAATAGTCTTTGTGGTATCACTCCTTATACTTCTCATTTCTTCTAAAATCAATAAAAGAAATGTGTACTTAATCCACTGGAACAGGTGCTGCCTTCATAGAAAACATGGCCTTCTTAAGAGAATTTTATTCTTATTATCACTTTCATGTGTTATATCCATTCTTATATGTTAAGTTGAACCTGATTTTTGGTACAACTTAATGCTATTAAGATATTTAGGATTTTTTTTTCTGTGACTGAATAAATGACATTTGTCTTTTCTAGGATTTCTTTAAAAAAGCACTTTATTGAGGTATGATCAACATGGAGAAAGCTGTTTATATTTACTGTATATGATTGGTGAGTTTGGAGACGCATATACACTCATGAAACCACCACATCCATCAATCCTATAAATACACCCTTCATTTCTATCCTCATTATTATTATTATTATTATTATAGATAAAAGCACTGAACACAAGATCTATCTTCTCAGCAAATTTCTAAGTACATGATGCTGTGCTATTAACTATAGGCGTTGCTGTGCAGTGGATCTCTAAGATTTACTCCTCTTGCATGACTCATACATTGTAGCTCGATGGGGCAGTTAAATATAAAGCTAGCAAAATAGAATCAAAACTAAATAAGAGCATTTTCATATTAGGAATGAGTTAATTCTCTTGAATTTAATTCTCCCTGAGGGGAGCCAAATTTCCCCAGCCCAACTAACTCATGAGCTCTCCTTCCGCAGGCCAAGGCCTGAGAGCAGAAGGACTCGGAGAAGGGTGGGCAGTCAAATAGCTGTGGAAAATAATTCTGGAAAGACCATTTGGGATTAGACTATGAAGCCTCGGGATCTAGATTAAGGACCTAAGACTTTATTCTCATAATAGCATGGAGGAAACTCGTGAAGGGAAGAGTGGTGTGAGCTGATAAGCAGTGTGGGGACTGAGCAGGGGCGTGAATGGGGCTCTGTGTCATCAAATAAACCATCCATTTATTTCACGAACATTTGCTGAGTACCCAGTAGGTGCTGGTGATAGTGGACCTACTTAGACGTGGCTTCTGTGATTGCAAAGCTTCTGGCCCGGTTGGGGAAACAGTGCAGTGTGCTCAGTGAGAGCACGGGGTCGATGGAAAGGAGGCTGGCAGTGAGAGGGGAGTGTGAACAAAGGCTGCCTGGGGAGGTGGCCCTGAGTCTGCAAGGGCAGGTTCACGCCAGCCAGACTTAGAGCATGTGTGCAGGGATATGTGTGCACACTGGGAACTCAGGTAGAGACACTTCCGTGTGTAAGTGCATGGACACATGATATATGTCCAGAGGGAGCAGCAGCACGTTACTTCACGTGGCCAGACTGAGCTCTCTGTAGCAGCTATGGCGGGAAAAAACCCAAAGAAGTAGGCAGAAACTAATCCATAAAAGGCCTTAGTTGGTGAATGAAGGATTTTGTACTTTTATGCTAAAAGCAGTGGGGAAGCTATGAAATTTAACCAGGAAAATGGCGTAGTCATATCTGGGCTTTAGAAAGACCCCGCAGACATTTGTAAATGGAGGCTAGCTGACCTGAAGGCGGGAAGGCTGCTGGGGAGAGTGTTGCGGTTGCCCAGTGCTGAGTTAAGGCAATAAAGAGATGAAATGGATGAATTGGAGAGATGTAAGGAGGTGAAAGATAGAGAATGAGCCCGAGGCCGGGAGGCTCGGTTGGTTAGAGTGTCATCCCATAAACGTAAACCAGAAAGGGCGTGGCCTTGGTTCCTGGTCAGGGCACCTACCGAGGTTGTGGATTCAGTCCCCTGTAGGGTTGTGTGTGGGAGGCAACCAATTTATGTCTCTCTTTCTCTTTCATCCTCACTCCCTCTCTCTCTTTCTCTCTCGATCCCTTCCTCTCTCTCTAAAATTAATAAACATATCCTTGGGTGACAATTTTTTTTAAAAAGCTGTAGAACTAAAAGAGAAGATAAGTGTGTGAGGGTGAGTAAGAAGGAGGACCCTAGTAGGATGCTTAATGTTTGGCCTTGAACAAATGGAAAATGAGGGTGTCACACACTGGGATAGATAATGGGAATGAAGAAGGGAGGCTTTTGGGAGAGAAGTGCTAAGTTTATGATCGAACACGTTGGGTTCGTGGGTGTTTCCGGGCCACAGTTCTGTGACCATAAGCGGAACCCAGAGGAGCCCTGACATTTAAGAGTGGAAGAATCTACAAAGGAATTGAAGGAAGACAAGATTGCTGTGTCCCGGAAGTGAAGAAGGGCAGGGTTTCACCGACATGTCAGTGAACAACGGTACCCCATCACGAGGACAACTAAGGAGAGCGGCCGGCACAGAGCTGCGTGGGGACTTCAGAGAGGAGCCTGCTGGAGATGGGAGACGGACAGCTGTGGGTGGCCGGGTGATGAGCTGGATAATGAAAGAGGAGGTGGCAGGGTTTGTTTGTTTGTTTGTTTGAAGAATCATGGATTCCTAGAACAAATGATTGCCCTTGATTTGGCATTGCAGGGCGACGTGGAAATAATGCATATTTTAATATAGCCGGGCAGTTGCCCTGCCCTGAACAGCCTCCCTAACCTGAGGCTTGCCTCCTCACCTTCGAATACAGTGCAGCCAGGGGGCGGCTGGGAGGGGGAGGCCCAATCACAGGCAGGGACCGAGTGCTCTCGGATGGCGGCCACGGCCATGGCTTACTGCTGGCGGAACAAAGAACCCGAAGGCGGCAGCTGCCTGTTGTTTCCACAGTTGGTTCACGGCGGGGAGGAGCCACACTGGAGGTGGACGGAAGGGCCCAGAGACGGAAACAGTGTCAGACTAAACCAAGTGGACCAAAACTATTTCAATGCTTTTGAGATTAAATGTTAGTTCATGTCTGAGTAACATGAAACCAATAGACTGTAACTTGTGAACCACAGTATCATTCTGAGGCAGAAATTCTGGGAACCACCCCACGGCCCTCTGTCTGAGACTGCCTGCAGGCCTGCCGGCAATAATAAACGCGCCCGGCATTCTACGCAGCCACCAAAGCACGAGCTTCTGGATGCCAGGAAACCTGGGAGAGCTGGGTTTGTTGTTTTCAAAAATAGTCATCATCATGGTTTTCATAACTGAAGATGCAGGCTTATTGGGGGAAAAATGTTTAATTACCGAAATGTGTAGAAAGTGAAAGTTTCCATCTTCAGCCACCCCATAACCACTGTTAACCTGTAATTGTGTTTTTACGAAAATGGGATAATGCCACGCATGTTTTATGACATTGTGATTTCAATTAAGAGTGTTTTTTAAGTCAGTGTATACAGCTTTCAGACTTTATCTTCCTTCTCAGCAAACCAACAGTATGAAAACTTGTATTTTGTAGTGTATAGATTAATCAAATAATTTTAACAAATTCCTGTTGAACGAATACGTGGGCTCTTTCTAGTCTTTTACCATTGCAGACAGATTGTAATAAGCATTTTTGTATGTCTGTGTGTGCATCTTCAATTTCCCTAACTTCTAATGAAATTTAGCTTTCCCTTCAATTATTGGTGATGACATCAAACCACCGCAGTAATATTAGCAATAGCTGTGACTTTGTTGCCAGCATCTTGAAATATTGTTTATGCTTTTCACTACTTTAAAATTATGGTATTTGTGACCTCGTCAAGATGGTGGCCTAGGTAAACACGGCTCACCTCCTCGCACAACCACATCAAAATCCCAACTAAATTATGGAACAACCATTACCCAGAAGTGGCAGAAATCAAGTTGAATGGAAGTCTGACAATTATGGAATTAAAGAAACCACATCCATCTAGATAGGTAGGAGGGGTGAAGACATGAAACAGGCTGGTCCCACATCCACATGTGGATAAAAAATCAAGATGAAGATCGTGGGAGTGAGGAGTCTCAGCCCCACCACAGGCCCCCCAGCCCAGGGTACTAGTGCCAGGAAAATAAGTCTCCACAGCTTCAGGCTGCAAAAACCACCATGGATTGATTCAGTGGAAGAAAATTCTGGAGTCCCAAGCAGTTCCTCTTAAAGAACCCACACATGAACTTCTCAGACTCACACTCTCTGAGCTCCAGCACTGTGATAGCACCTTGAAGGCACCAGCGGTACACAGGGAGGAACTGAAGTGGCTGGAATCAGGGCGAGAGCTGAGGGACAGCACTTGCCAGGCAGAAAGGCAGCAGAGCCACAGAACCCACAAGCCAGTGCCGTATATGAGACTCCATTAATCTGGCTAATAGTGTTTGCCCCACCCTGGAGATCCCCTGAGTCTCCGTCCCACCCAACTTACAGCTGTTAACAGTAGCTTTTCCATATGAATGGCTGCTCTTGGCTCGAGCTTCACAACTTCCTAAATCCTCTCAAACAAGCAAGAGCTGACCTCTGTGAGCCCCTAGCTCACCTGCCTGGGGCTAAGTGGCCCAAGGCCCTGCACTAGCTGCAGCCAGCCAGGATCCACAGCTTGGCTTCACCTGGGAATCTCTAGCCCATCACAAGTAGCAACCACCTCAGTTTACTCTATAGCTCAGGCAGGGTGGCCCCAGGCAAAACACAGGTAGGGGCTGACCTTGGCCTGCACCACTTGGAAAACCCCAGGACCTGTGCACCCAGTGGACAGCCACAGACCACGTCAGAGCACCACCACCCTGCCCCTGCATAGCTGATCCTCCTCAGAGAGCAGAGGGTGGCGATCAGTGGTCACAGCCACTCCCTGCAACTGACTGACTGACCTGGGTAAATCCCTTCCATTTACGTGCCAACAGCAACCAAGGCTCAACTACGAGAGGAGGGTGTACTCAGCCCACACGAAGGCTGCACCTCGAGTACCCAACTCGGGTGATAGGGGAGGCTGTGCCACTGGACCCTACAGAACACCTACTACATTAGGCCACTCTACCGAGACACAGAGTCAAAGAAGCTCTACCTAATACATAGAAACAAACACAGGGAGGCTGCCAAAGTGAAGAGACAAAGAAATATGGCTCAAATGAAAGAACAGTTCAAAACTCCAGAAAAAGAGCTAAACAAAATGGAGATAAGCAATCTATCAGATGCAGAGTTCAAAAGACTGGTTATATGGATGCGCAGGGAACTTAGTGGGGACCTCAACAGCATAAAAAAGACCCAGTTAGAAACAAAGGATACACTAATTGAAATAAAGAACAACTAACAGGGAAACAACAGTAGAGTGAATAAAGCTAAGAATCAAACCAATGATTTGGACCATAAGGAACCAATCAGAACAAGAAGAAAAAAGAATCCAAAAAAAAAAAAAAATGAGGGTAGTATAAGCAGCCTCTGGGACAGCTTCCAACATTTGCATCATAAGGGTGCCAGAAGGAGAAGAAAAAGAGCAAGAAATTGGGAATCTATTTGAAAGAATAATGAAAGAAAACTTCCCTAATTTGGTGAAGGAAACAGGCATGTAAGTCCAGGAAGCACAGAGTCTCAAACAAGATGGATGCAGAGAGGCCCACACCAAGACACATTGTAATAAAATGCCGAAGGTTAAAGATAAGAAGAGAATCTTAACGGCAGCAAGAAAAAAGAAGTTAGTTACCTGCAGGGTAGTTTCCATAAGACTGTCAGCTGATTTCTCGAAAGAAACTTTGCAGGCCAAAAGGGACTGGCAGGAAATATTCAAAGTCATGAAAAGCAGGGACCGACAGCCAAGATTCATCTCCTCCTCCTCTACCCAGCAAAGCTTTCATTTAGAATTGAAGGGCAGATAAAGACCTTCCCAGACAAGAACAAACTAAAGGAGTTCATTATCACCAAACCCTGATCATATGAAATGTTAAAGGGACTAATTTAAGGAAAGAAGATAAAAACTATGAACAATAAAATGGCAATAATTACATACCAGTCAATCATTGAATCTAAAAAACAAACTAAACAAACAAGAACAAAGATGGAATCATGAATATGGAGAGTGTTTTGATGGTTGCCAGTTGGGAGGGGGTTGTTGGGAATGGGTGAAGAGGTGAGAGGATTAAGGAGAACAAATAGGTAGTCACAGAATAGCCATGGGGGTGTAAAGTATGGTATAGGAAGAGGAGTAGCCGAAGAACTTGTATGCATGACCCATGGACATGAGCAATGGTGGAGGGATTGCCTGAGGGTTGGGGGATGCTTCGTAGAGGGGGGCGTAGGGGGAAAATAATCAATAAAATATAATTAAAAACTAAAACTAAACTAAACTAATCACATTAGAAAAACAGAAAGGAAAAAGAAAAGCTAAAACTGTCAATACCTTTTTCTTTACCAGAACCTATCCAGTATAGTAACTCTGAATTTAATCTGCAGAAGGATATGTGTATTCATATGGGCATGGTTGAAACTATTCAACTAACATTGCAATTAAATATAAAACTTACTTAAAAAGTAAAATAAAGTAAAATTATGGCAGTTGCAAGTCCTGCCAGTGTATCTTGTTATTTAATGTGTTAAAAAAAGATATATTTCATCATCAGAAAACTTTGATGAATACATTGCAACATACTTGCTTCCTTTGTAACATTATGTAGCGTACGTATTTGAAAGCACTGTCGGGAGAAAGGCCCACGGGCCTCGGCAGCCTGTCAGAGTCTAGGGCACAAGGTTCAAACTCCTGAGACGCAGAGGCGTAGTGTAAGAAACGAGAATGAGAATAGGGACAATGGAAAACGCTGCGGTGCTCTGATGTGCTAGACACTGTTCGGAGCGCATTCTCTGAACACTTTCTAACCCTCGCAACAACCAGAGTAGGGACGCAGCCTGACTCTTCTCATCTTACAGAGAACCTGAAGCACTGAGAGGCTGGTTTGCTCCAGGCCCCGCATTGGCCCGGCTGTCCCTCACTTTAGCGTCTCTGTGCTCACCTGCTTTGTCTGGCTGGGTTTCAGAGAAATGTACCTGTGACGTGGTGAAGTCAGTTACCTTACCTGTTTCCCCGATGTCACCTCGGGACCTGAGAAATGCAATTCCTCACATACACCTCTACCTCCTCTGTTTATTGAAACGTGGGGGCAGGGTACTTAAAGGAGCCACCCAAGCGATCAGAATCTCCCTGCTTCTGAATACAGTTGATCTCTTCTTAATTACAACCATTCCCATTCATTCATAAATTCATTCATTCCACAAATATTTTGAGCCCCCCCCCCCCACCGCCTCTGGGGACCCAGTACTGTCCCAGGAGCTGGGGATGCAGCAGTGAATCTGAAAGGTGCATGCCCAGCCTCTCCGGACTTTATACATTGGCGAAGCAAGCGGGAGACAGAAGTATCCACAGAAACAAATAAACGAGATCATTTTGTGGAGAGGTGAGAGCTAGGAATGCTTGAACAGGGGGATGGGAGAGACAGTGACACGGGTGGCGAGGTGGACGGGCCCCTGCCCCTGGGTGGCCCAGGAGAGCTCTCCTGTGGGATGGCATCTGGGCTGAGGAGGCAGCCATCCGTAGGAGCCAGCTGCGTGAAGGGCTGAGCGTCCCGGAGCACACTGTGGCCCCGTGTCTGGATGTCTGAGGTCAACTGTGGAGACAGAAGAGGGTCCCAGGAGGGATGACATGAGCAGCAAGAATGGGCCACCTTCTGGGGAAGGTGTCTGCACTGACCCACAAGTCAAGGAGTGTGCTTCGAACCTTCCACCCTCCTACTCCCATCAACAGGGGTCTGTCACCATCCCCGGCCTTAGCCATGCTCTTGGTGACATCCAGTCACACTTGTCCTTCATTAGCTCTCTGCTTTAAACACATGGCCCTTTGTCACCAGAATGTACGTGTTCGGCAAGTTGCTCTTCCCTTCCCCAGGGGCTGAGGGAGAAAATACCGGGAAGGAAATAGATCCTGCCGGTTATAGAATACTGATAACACTGTCAGCCCCGAGTAGGCAGACTCATCTCCAGAAAAGTGAGTCTGTCCACAGTTTCAAGTTTCAGTTCTGTTTTGTTGTCTCACCACTGACCAATTTTATGCCAGCAGAGGGTAGATTGGCTTTAGTCAGTAAGTGTACTGTAAATCTAAGAAAATCAAAGTAAAAAGTACAGGAGGAAAAAAACAAAGACACATCCCAGTGCTGCAGAGTAGAGGTTAATAAAACCACCGTGGCTGGGGCATGGCCTTGGATTCACAAAGTCATCAGCGTACTTTCAAGGCTGTGGAAAGTACACAGGCACTGGGGGAAGCGGCGCTGAGCACCTCCTCGGGGAAGTGCACTTTCCTGATGGGCTTCACACTGTTCCCAGGGGTGCCCTGTGTGAGCTGGCCGTGGACACACAGGCTGTCCCCGCTTCTGAAAACCTCGAGGCAGCTTTCAAAATGGAAGTTCAACCCCACGTCTTGAACTAGTTTGTACTGGACTAACATTAAATCATTTTCTGCCTTTTAGACACAGAGGCAAATTCCTTCTCATCCCCGTGCTGACTTTCCAAACGCCATCTTAAATGTCTTTATAACATGGCTGTGCGCCACCCAAGCTGAGATCAGGGCTGGCAGTGTGGCCTGTAGGAGGGTAATATCCCTGCCCACGCCCTCCTGCCCCAGAATCACACGTAGGACACTTAGGGTGTGGGGAAGACTTTCGTGATATCCCTCCTCCCTCCCCTGCCCCTCAGGTTGTCTCTTGGCTGCTGCTAAAAATTCCTTGGAGGGTAAGGTGGGGGTGGTGGATAGACACTTTCCTGTCTAATTAGAAATGAAGCGTACAGCTAAGCAAAAGTCACCGGAGGGGCCACCAAGTCGCATGATGCCCATGGTCCATATATATGTGCAGGGCGGGGCGAAAGCACGTTTACAGCTGCGAGGACGCAAACCACAGAGCTGTTGCTCATTAGTTACTGTATCGCTTTCCATGCAAGCAACTGTGAACCTGCTTTTGCCCCACTCTGTGTTTTAATGGAGAACAGGCTTTGAGGGAGGAGACAGAAGAGAGGGCACCATGAGTCAAACAGTTAAACAGGCCTTGCTGAGCAGGAGGAGAAGGGAGTCATTGGATAGGGGCAAGGAATGACAAGGAACCATAGCGAACCTCCCAGGATACGCAGCCTGCCCTCTTCAGGATTTTACCTGGTTTTAAAGCCCTTTCTAGGGAGTCAGAAAGTACCTGTGTAACCTGCTGCCCATTTACTTTTGTGTGGTCAAATCCCTCCTCAAGGAGATCATCCAGTCTTGATCTCTTAACAAAGTATTAAAACATACTATATACCATGAAGTCTAAGACTTGGTCCATGTCCCTCAGCTTGACGTTCACAGGCGAGGATGCCTAATGAAATGCCTGTCTACTGACGAGGACCAAGGGAAACACTGGAGGGTCAGTGCTGAGACTATTAAAACCCGTTTCTGGGGTCTGAGTGATGTACTTTTTGGCAGAGGTGCTGTGCCCATGTCCCCAGCGGCAGTGTGCCTGTGCCCAAGTGACCATTTGTATTTTGCAGCACATTCATTTATTTAGGAAATAAATGTATACCTGCCACACTATTATGAAAAAATACAAGATATTCTACCTTTCTGAGCTTTAAATGATAATATGAGCACACGACTGAGCGAAGACCTGAGGCTAGGGGTTCTGTAATAACAGGTCAGGGCGCTGCTTCCACAGTGTCTGTTCTGGGTGCTGGGCCGTGTCTAGTGGCCTAATCAGGTCTCCCAGTGTCCCGTCTTCTCCCGAGTTGGCTGCGCCACTCCATCTCCTTGGTCCTGCCCTCTTAGATCTCTCAGGCTGGTGGGGCAGCCCCACCACCTTCCTTGCCTTACACATGGCTTGGTGAAAAGGATTTATTGTCCCAAATCCCTTCCCACTTTCCCGACTGTATTTCAGGAAATAGAAACGGAGCAAGGTCAGTGGCATCGGATGTCTGCCTGTTGAGCGAGAGGATGGTGAGCTTCCCGGCAGGGCCTCATATACGGAGTCGCCGTGCTACCCGGAGGTCCTGGGCGGAGAGTGGTACCTGGCCCATACTCACTTCTGCCAACAAATGCACACCTGTCACACAGCCCACAGGCCATTCTTAGACTGACCAAAGCGCCAGCACCTTTTGCAGGTGTTGGTGAGAAATATAAACATTCAGGTGGTTGCTGGTGAAACTCCAGATATTTCAACTAGAGAGGAAGGTTTTTACAATGCACGAGGGCTTCACACAGGCAGGAAAGAGGGTCCCAGCATGCATGACAATACCATTGTACAGGTGTGGCCCTGTTAGAAAAGGGTCAAGGCGATAAAGTGACACAGCAAGTGGCAAGTCCGTGTGAAACTGATGGCACTGGGTGGCGCATCTGAGAGGGCCAAGGCGCCCCACGGTGCAGCAGGGAAATGGCGCCGCTGAGCGGGTTCCACCTGGCGTTTGAAAGCACAGAGGAAAATGGAAAAAAGCAAAAACAAAAAACAGTTCGACCACTTGCTCACTGAGAGCCATAGGGTGAAAGGGTTGGTAAAGACCTTGGAGATATTTAATCCAATCTCCTTATTAAAATGAGAGTAATGACAGCTTTCTCAATCAATCACCGGTATCAAGTACCTAGTACATTGTTTTCCACAGAGTGGAATAAGGTTATAAATTATTACTATTTTTATTGTTATTGGAGATTATCAAGACTAATATTAAGAATAATAAGAAATCATTCAGGTAGCAATTCATACACATACTCCAACTCTATTAATTAGGATGCTTTGGCTGCAAGTGATGGAAAGATCAGCTCAAGTGTCTTTCCCCTGAGAAGTCTCTGGTGAGGGGCGTTTCAGGGGCAGTTACATCAGTGGCCCAAAGGTGCCGTCAGGGAGCCACATGTGTTCAGCCTCTCAGTCCTGCTGTCCTCAGAGTTTTCCCTGTTGTCCTGGGTTGATCCTCATCAGGGCTCAAGCTGGCAGCTAGGGTTCCAGGTGTCACCTGCAGGTTTCAATGTCCATGGGCTTAAAAGAGAATGTCTCTGTCTTTGGTTCCTTTTTAAGAACAAAGACAACTCTCCCAGAAGGTTCCTAGGAGACTTCCCCTTCGTTCTCATAAAGCAGAATTGTATCACATGTCCATTTCTAACCTATCGTTGACAAAGGGGTTGAGATTGTCACTGTCGCTTCAAGGAGATCATAAAGGCTCACACTTGTCCCCTAGGGCTGGAGAGAGGCTCAGTGTCCCCCAAAGCACATGGTATTCTGATACCAAAGGAAAAGGAGAGGGAGGCTTAGGTAGACAACCAGCAGTATCTGTTATATCTGCGTTGGGAACCAGGGGACTTAGAAATGAATAAGATACTTTATCTTCAAGGAAATTATAGTTTATTAATATCATGACTACAGCTACTATCCGTGATAACCAGTACATGCCCTATTGATGTCTTCAAAGCCATGGGTTTAAGAGAAAATGAGACATTAACTAAACTTGTTGACTCTTATACAAACTCATCTCATTCCCTTCATTCTGACCAAGACATTCTGTTTAGCCATCGTTGCAGATCTAATCAATCAAACTGGCTAAAAACAATAAAGGGAAACTTGAAAACCATCCCCCAATGATGGGAAAGTGTTACCAATATCTAGAAAAGTTATGTTTTTCTTATCTGCAAAGAAACAAGTTCATGTCGATCTGAAGACTCATTAATTGAAGGGCGTGCTATCCCAGAGGGGACCGTTCTGAAGGCATCACTCAAGGTTCTTTCTCGTGGCTCAGATCTTCCAGATTTCCTGCCTCAGAGCAATGCAGTCTGTCAGGGGGGCATTTGAAAGTTTTACAGAAAAGAATGATGGAGATTTAGTTTCCTTGTGAGTGAACACCTCAGGAAGTGTATTCTTGACTAGAGTTGGGGGCAGAAAAATCAGTCGAAAGTGGTTTTAATGTTAGGATCTCATACTTAGTGATAGGGTAGAGGGAGAAATGCCAGTGTCTGTATTTATCAAGTATTTATTATTCGTCCATATTTTCTGTGTTTACTGCTTCAACAAATTCCACATCTAAGCATCCAGTACATGTTCTGTGTTTTGGAAGGAAATGAGGAACCCCACAAATGAAAAACCCTTCACAGGCCTTGACATAAACGTATTATAATACAAACAAGTAAATGGTGAGACAGTTCCTGCTATGGGACTTTTGTGGAAGGAAAACAAAAAACTAAGGGATGCTCAAGCTGGGGGGATAAAATACGCCTTTCTTGAAGGGAGAGCATTTGGAAGGTATGAAGGGTTTAGACATGAAGGGTTTTGGCAGGGACAGCCCTTGGGGCAGAGTGGCTGAGTTGGGAAAGCACAAAGTGCTTGGGGAGTGAAGGCTTTTCCAGTGTAGTCAGGGTACACGGCGACCTCCCCTTGTCTGCCTTTTCACTTTCCACAGTTTCAGCTGTGTGCTGTCAGCCATAGTCTGAGAATATTAAATGAGAAATTCCAGAAATAGACAATAGATAAATTTTAAATTGCGGGCCATTCTGTAGCATGATGAAATCTGCTCTGTCTCCCCCAACACCCGATGCGAATCATTCCCTTTGTCCAGCATATCCTCACTGTAGACACTGTCCACCCCTTAGTCACTGAACCACCAAGGTTATCAGATCAAAAGTTGAATTATTTAGGTAACCCTTATTTTACTTAATAATGGCCCCAAAGCCATTCCTATAACTTTATTACAATACGTTATACTTGTCCTATTTTATAGGGTTGTTTTTTTTTTGTTAACCTCTTACTCCGCCTAATTTATAAATTAAACCTCATCATAGGTATGTATGTACAGGAAAAAAAACAAGTTTATATAGAGTTTGGCACTATCCGCGGTTGCAGGTGTCCACTGGGGGTCTTGGAACATATACTCTGGATAAGGGGGGACTATTATAGGTTGGTATGAGAGACAACCTAAAGATAAAAATGGAAGGAATTTTAAACTGTTTGAGCTGGCGGCTGCTTTAACCAATATTTAGTCTAGGTCCTTAATTTACTGATTTAAAAAATGAACCCAGAGAGGAAGTGTAGTCCCCGTAGGGCTGTGACCAGACAGATCCAGGACTGGAGCCCTGTTCTCACTCCCAGGCCAGACACCTTCACAGCCCATCTGGTTCCAGGATCAGATCATGGGGAGATTTTATAGCTGAGCAATGGGAAAGCGCTAAAGGATTTTGAGCAGGGAAGGAAGACCTGAATTTGATTCCCAACTCCTTAACCTGCCAGTTGTGTGATTTGGTTAACTTCTGTATTCATTCATTCATTCATTCATTCACCTCTTTAAGTTTAATGTGTTCATCTCTAAAATGGAGATGACAACGTGCCTATGTCATAGGGTCACTGTGGAAAGTCAGTGAGATGCCTTACGTGTAGCAGGTGCCAAAAGACAGTGAAATCCAGTTTTCTTCTCCCTCTCTGTCCCTCTACTTTTTTGGTACCTTTTCTTTCCTTCTCCCTCTTTTTCTTTTCTCTCTCTATCAAGTAGAAAGGGGGGGGGGAGGTGGCAGACATTGACCACACCTCCACTTGCACTGTGCCCAGGATCTGCATCTTTTGACCTAAAGGTGGTCTTGAGGGGCCACGCTCAGGACAGACCAGAGGCACCAATGTGCCCATGACCCCCAGAGCAATGGCTGAAAGAGTTGGGTGTATAAATTCCCTCAATTCTTCCTTGATGCACAGGTAGAATTCCTCAGGTACATGATCCATGTCGTTTCCCACGGTTGCCACCCAGAATTGACCTTCAGTCCCCTGTGGGACAGCACACCCTTCATCAACTGCCTTCTGCTTGCTGTCTCTCTCCTCCACTCCCCTTCCGACCTTTCAGATAAGCTACTGGCACGTATTTCGCTGAGTCTGTGGAATTCCATGCTAAGATGCAGTGGGATGATAAATGATAGAAGCAGGTCCGAAAAGACCAGGGGGGAGTGAGAATAAAAGCAGGGACCCATGCCTCATCCCAGGGAAGAGAGAAGGCGTCCTGCAGGGTTAGGACTGGCAGCCCACTGACTGCCAAGCTAACTCTCTTACCTGTGTCCTCCTGCCCTGTCATCATTTTGACAGTCCAGTCTTACCTGTGTCCTCCCACTCTCTCACCATTTCTTGACATTTTAGGCCTGAGCCACATAATCTCGGGGGTCTCCTTTCAATGTCTACTGGAAAAAATCCCAAATGGCCCAGTCCCTGCTGCCCTTTCCCCCCCAAGGTTGAGAACCTTTTGGGTTTTTTGATAGTAGAATGAAGAAGAGGAAGCTACCCGTGCTCACAAGCTCTGTGATTCTGGGAACGAGGGTATTCCCAAAGCAGAGACACCAAGAACTGTCATTTTCAGAATTACTGTGGTGGCGCTGGTGGTGAAGGCGGCCCTGGGCTGCTGCTTGCTTGTCTAGAGGATGGTGAGCTTTCTGAAACGGCGGAGGCGGGCCCGGGCCAGGAAGAGGCTTCTCGCTCAGCCTGCTCGAGCTTCGCCAACGAAAGCAGGGCAGTCTTGAGCCGGGCCGGGCGCAGAGCCCGAGCGCCGCGCGAGCTGGGCCAGGCCGGCCTTGGGCTCCTTGCCCCAGCCGCATCCCATGCGCCGGCCTCCTCATTAGAGCTTCTTTGCGATCCAAGGCAGACTCCCAGCGGAGTCGCTGTGCGCAAGGCAGGCCGGAGGAAGGGCACTCCCCAGCAGACTCCCATGCAAATATCTTTTGAAAGTCTAGAGTATTAGGAGAATTAAACTAGTTGATGTTGTGAGCACACAATGCAATATACAGATGATGTATTATAGAATTGCACACTTGAGACTCACACAATGTTCTTAACTGATGTCACCCAATAAATTTAATTTTTCTTAAAGGACTTCCTAACATTTCAGGGAAACAGACACATCGAAATGTCAGAGGTGCTTAGGGCTATGCTTTCTGATGAAATTATTACTAATGTTGTCTTATGGTCAGATGACAGTGAGTTCCTTTTCATGTGATAAATGCCTAGACAACACAAATATTGTGACAAATAATTATATAACGCTTTGAGCTTTGGAGTGTTACCTGTGTGTTTGAAATTTAAAATGGTGTTATAATTATGAGCAAATTCAAATTGAAGCCAGATGATTTTCTAAAAAGCTACTCGTTGAAAATAATTGTTAAAATCTGGATTTTGGTTAAAAGCGGATATTTCCAATCTCTGCAACTTTTCACTCAGTGATGCTTACCACTTTATTATTAAAAAATCATTTGTTCACAAAAGGGGAAAGTGGTAATTATGTATTGAGTGTTTAGGTTGAATGGTACAATAATGTCTATGATTATTGGAAAACTAGATTAATAAGATTAATCTAGAAAATGTTTGTAATCTTTTTCTTTCTCATTCCAACGTTAAAATAGCATTCTAAACCATACTCTTTTCAAAAATATTTGACAGAGAATAAAAAAGAAAATCAGACATTTATTCCTTTTGGAAGTTTTTTTTTTATGAAGAGTGGTTTTTCACAATTTCTTACATTACAAAAAATCAGGAATGTGTAGTTAAATATCATAGCAAGTGACCAATATAGCTTTTAAATGTCTTTTTGAAGTTTCAAATTATTCCAGGGTACTTCAAAATGAATCACACATGAGCAAGTGATTAGACACTTTAATATTTACCAATGTATTCGGGGAAAATTTTTGGTTCTGAAGGAAAGATTTAAAGTGATTAGTAGCATAAAATTTACAATAACAGTTTCATGACATACAGAAGTTTTCTTTTTTTCTAAAGCAGTGACTGGGAAGATTTTTATTTTCAGCCAGTTTGTAATTTGAACCAGTTTGTTCTAGAGCAATTCACTTGGGAAAAACGTCAGTCGTAAAATCTATACAGGGCTTTCATGCATTTGGCCATGTGCTGTTACAAGACCACATGTCTTTCACAGGTGTATTTCCAAAATCATGACCTAGTGAAATGGAGAAATAAAGACGCCGAGGTTGATGGCTGACTGGTGGGCGGGAGTCTTCACTCCTGTCTGGCGTACCGTGCCTTTGGGAGCCCCTGTGTTGTAGGGCAGCACATACAGTATCTGGTATGTGATCACTCAGCTTTCGGGCAGAGAGGGCCTGAGGCGTGGGCCTCAGCGTGGTGGAGAGACGTTCCTTAAAGGGAGGCAGGATTTTCTGCAGTGGCCCCATCAGGCCTGAAGGGACAATGCAAAGGGCACCCCTCTGGCTTGCGCTAGTGCAGAAGGTTCTGGCGCTGTGGACCCTGGACTGCTCCCTAAGGGCAGTAGTAAAGGCCAGTCGTAACCGAGCACTCCAGTGAACAAACTAGTGTCTGCGCAAGCCTCAGAGCAGGCCTGAGGGCGTCATGACCACTACCGTATGATTTGCGTCCCAGATCCCCTGGGTGGGGGCAGAGGTGCCAAAATACAAGGGGGGGGGGAGAGCGAGTGAGCGAGTGAGTGCACTGAGACAGTTTTATAGGCTTGATAATGCCAAAACCAGGAAAGGACACTTGGCCGAATTCTTTGCCAAGTCTTAGTCATACAGTGCTTGTGACTGGGGCTGTACATTGCATGTTACTAAGTTAGTGCCCCAGGAGGTTTTGTATGACCGGGCCTTGGTGAAGAGACCAGAGAACATCCTTTCATCCAGCAGCACTGACAAGGCAGTGGATATTTTGTAAGCTAAGGGCTGAGATGTGTTCCCTGAAGGGCGCCTTTGGCATTTGAAAGTGAAACTCAGCAGCTGAGGCAGAGTGTGCGCTGTGCGTGAGCCCTGAGGCCGCAGAGCAGCTTCGCTGGGTGCTCGGTGTGGTCATTTCTGGGTCGGGTCCCCTTTAGCAGTGCTGTGATGTTGACAAAGTTCCTCCGTTTGGATGTTTTCTTTCTCTTTTCTATCATTCTTTTGAATGCTGATGAATTATGGTTTTCATAAAATAAAATTTTTGGTGATAGGAATATAAACATCATAGCTTTTATATTTACTACATTTTTCTACTTAGAAAAACTTGTGAGGGCAGTGAACACTGGGTGTCATAGTCACACATGTGCAAGTGATTAGAACATTGTTCCTCCTTGCAGATCCTCCCCTGAAGAGGACAGTGTTGTCCGTTTCCTGTGTATCCTTCCACACCTTTCTTTATGTCCATAAAATGTATTAATTTGCAAAAATGGCAAAACAATTTTCTCATCCCCGTCACCACTCTTTAGCAGGGTGACTTTGTAGCTCAAGCCATCAAGAAGTAGAAGCCATCTCTCTACCCTTCAGGCCTGGGCCAGGCAGGAGTGAGTTCCTTGGGTCTTTGGGAGCTCACAAGGGTGTGTGGCACTGGGACAGCCTGCATAATGAAAAACACTTGCCTGGGGTGCTTGTCCCAAGCATCCTGCGAGTTTTATTATGTCCATCTAGTTATGCATTGGAGTCCCTCAAAATTATGAAACAAAAGTAGTATATAAAGAGAGGATTTATGAAGTCTTTGGTTTAATGAGGTAGATCTTTTATCAAGTGCTCTGTGACTTTAGGATTTATATGCAATAACATATGTCTTAATTTTTTTATCTGTGCATGTGTAAATATATGCTTTTTTGTTTAAGAAGGCTCACATATGAGAAAACATGACCCCTTTTCTTGATAAAAGACATGGTCTTCAACCTTAACTGAACCATCATTGCTGCTAAACGATGAAACATTTCATCAGTCCCAGCTTCTGTTTCTAGCGGTGACTATTTAAGAACATATCCACCGTCTTCAGCCCTCTTACCTGAGCATGTTCTTCCAGTTTCAACAGATTAGCTTTCTCACCTTCTACTATGCCCCCGAAGTAGAAATCTGTAGGGTGGTTTCTGTAGGTCGTCACGCATCTCCACCTGCCTGCCCACGTGTCTCCGCTGGCTTCCTTTGGACCCCAGGGAAACACTGCCTCTCTTTGTGTGGTCCACATTCCTGCCCGTGAGTCTCATCACATCCCATCCTATCCCTGTCCCCCAGGGAACCTGTACCATCCACTTTTCCTTTTCTCTTTACCTCCAACTTTTCCTTCTCTTCATGTTGGTTTCTACTCATCTTCTTTTTCTTTATGCTTAGTGCTTTTGGAAACCTCTGTGATAATTCTTTCTTTACCCTAGAGTCATGAATATATATGGAGTTGAATTTTTTCTGTATAATGTGAGGTAGGAATGAAGTTTCATATTATTTTGTATAGATATTTAATTGCTTCAATACCATTTATTGAAAAAATATGTTTTTCCCCACTTGTTGTGAATCAGTTGTCTATATGTGCACCTGTAATTCCTCACTGCCCTGTTAGCTCTTTGACAACACCAAGGAGACTTACTTTTGCGGGGAGGAAAGAGAATAGTTTTCTGATTGTCCTCCATGTGCTATGATTTATATAACTCTGTTTCAGATTTGCCACATAAATAATTTCCAGTCCCTACTGAAATTCTCAATATTATTTTTTATCTCCCTCAACGTAACAAGCAGAATTATTCTGAAATGGTGTCTGAGAACCACAGTATCAGGATCCCTTGTAGCTCTGTTTTTGTACCTCTTGCTTCTGCTGATTCTCCCCTCTGTCGCCTTGTCTCCCCACATGGATGATTAATTCTCCTTATCTGCCAGACTCAAGTTCTGTGCAAACAGCATTTGAGGCCTAGAATAATGCCATAATTCTCCAGGGAGGTTGTCTCCTGGCAGGCCCCCAGAGAACACGCAGTCTGGCCCCCCTGAAGTCCAGTGTCAGCTGGCGATCTGCCTCGGGTGTGGGCTGCACGCCTGGTAAGGACAGGTCTGCCCCTCCTTCGCCCTTGCTCCTGGAGGGCTCCTCCAAGGAGTGGTGAGCCCTGGACTATTTGAAAACCCATGCTCTTTTCAGAGAAATAACATTCCTCCACAACACCAGCTTCAAAAAAAGAAAAACACATCTTAATAAGGAAAATCCAGCTATACAATAAATGAAAGCAATGGCATTCTGGTTGGAACCAGACAGCAGGGCCTGCAGGGTGGCGCTCTATCTTCTTAGTCTTATCTTGGCCCCTGTGCTATCCCTACAGCATCTCCAATGAGTCCACTTCTTCTAGGAAATCTATTTAAAACTATGAGATTTTAGACGTAAACATGTGGATCTATTTTAGAAGGCTAGGTTGGCTTTGGAAAAGGCCAAAGCCAGACGCACGAGCCCCTTGTATCGAATTACCTTTATTGCCCTCTGTAGTCATAGGCCACACCCTTAAGCTTGGGATTTTATGAATAAAATTTGAGCCAAGGGTAATAGAACCAGAGGGAGCGTTTGTCTCGGTACAAACCAGTAGTGGTCAGATGACCCTACACCTCATGTCCTTTGTGGGTGGACAAAATATTCTAGTCATTTACATATTCATTCATTCATGAAATACTTTTGGTGTAACTGTAGTGCCCTCAACTTCAAAAACATCATGATAAAAAAAATTAGAGAATATGTTTTTTTGTCTTCTAGTTCTTAGCTTAAATTATGTAGGAAACCCATTTTTGTATTATGCTTTAATATTATTTATGTGCAAACACCAGGCTCTCAGTAAACCTATATTCTTACCTCTTCAGGTACACCTACACTTAAATTTACCTTGTTTCCACTTTTTTTCTGGATTCTTTATTCAGCTCTTCTATCAGTGATACCACTTCTGGGTGTCCCGATACTATCCTGGACCCCTCTCGTGAGCCAGGGGGGCGAGGCCTGCTCTTTGCTCAACCACGAGTTCTTCTTGAGCCCACCCTTAGCTTGGCAGCCTTTATTCCACTGAGCCCACCCGTAGCTCAAGAGCTTTTGTGCCACTGGAAGCCGTGCTGTCCAACTTTCCCATTCATTTCCCAACACGTTCTTACAGCGGCTGTTACGTACCCCGTGTGATTTAAAATCACTTAATATTATTAGTTGCAAGTGAATTTCCCCCCTCTTCTCACCCTCTTTATTGTCGTTTGTCCAACTGAAGGTTACTCCAAAGAATTGATGCAGAATCTAATAACTGGTCTGCAGTTGGTTCTTAACATCCCATTCTGTTCTTTTTCTTGATGCTTTATCTAATGCCTTCACAGTTACTTTATCTTTCTCCAATTGTCCCTTCCCCTCCACTTCAGCAACACACTTACATGCATATGCCTTGGACTTGGTCAGTACCTGGAAGAGCCTGACCTTTGAAGCTGAACTTCAGAATTTCCATTTTGACCACAACCTCTTATCTTTCTATATTCCTCTCTCCCTCACTCCCACTAAACTTCATCATGTCAATGATTTTGAATTCTAGCTTCTTTGATCTGATGCGTTAGATTGACTTTCCCAAGTCCCTTTGACCTTCACTTTCCTTTACTTCCGAGTTCACCATCCCCATGTTCCCCAGTTGTTCTCATCTCCCCGTTATTCTGCCAGATGGAAACATCCAGTTTATGACTTAATGTTCAGGTTATTCTGATTCTGGTTAGGTCTGCTGTAACCTCCTGGAGAAAGGTACATGAAGCCATTGATTAATTTCATTAAATATGTGATCCCTAATCTCAGTCAACCTGGCCCAGCGGTTTCTTGATTCTTTCCAAGCGGCTTCTGTTCCTGTTCTCCAAAGAAATTGCACCCAGTTTCTCCACTTGGCTCAAGACCTCCCAGATGACCCAGGTTCTTATTTCATTGAGAAAAGAAATGCTATCAGATGAGAATGTTCTTGTGTTATACCTGTGCCTTCACTCGCTTTTTCCTCTCTGTCAAAATGGAAAAAATGTTTCTTCTGAATTGCTAGCTTTTTTATTCTACCTTTATTTTTGGACCCATTCCTTCTGCATCCTCAGGAATTTCATTTCATTGTATAGCATCATCCTTTGCATCTCCATTTTTTCCCCCTCTCTGTGTAAGTTCCAGGCATGTAGCCCACAGACATGTTTCTTATTTTTCCATTCTGGAAAACCCTGCAACACCCAGCGTTTTCTTCACCACCATTTGTTTTCTTTCCTCCTCACCTACTGAAACATCTCACTTTTCCCTCTACTTCTTTACCTTTTATAGCTCTGCCCCTTCTGATCTGGCCTTCCCAAAGGTCACCAGGGAAAAAAATCCTGTTTCCCAAATCCGATGGCTTCTTTGCTGTCCTCATTCTTTAATCCAGCTGTGGTATTTAACGATATGGACCACTTCTTCTCCCTCAAAAGTCTCTTCTTCAACTTCAAGATGGAGCCTATTTCTTTTTTTTCTTTCTTCCTGTCTCCTTTATTTGCTCTTTTGATCTCCTTTTCTTCTGTCTCTTAATTGTCATTTATCACAATTCCAGCTTCTGTTCTCTTCTATCCCTTCACCCTTGGTCAGGGTGCTTGCAACGAGTCACTCTGCAACTGTCACGTATAAGGCCTCAAACATGTCCCTCACCCTTGCCCTAGACTTCTCTTCAGCTACAGCTCCATATTTCTCACTGCTTCCTCAAAATTGCTTCCTGTTGTCTTGCTCCTGAGGGTATACCTCAGGCCTCACATAAGACTTTTTAGCTCTCCTCTGCTTCTCACCACTTCAATGAAAACTGAAAGCCCTGTGCCCCTTCTTGTGTTCTCTCTTCCCATTGTGAATCTCCTCGTTTTCTCCCCATCTCCCTTGAGAACTAGAATCGCCTGACTCCAGCTCCCCCTTTGCCCCACTGAATTAGTTGGTGACGTCCTCTCACTTCTGTCTCCAAAGCATCTTCTTATTTGCTGTGGCTCTCTAGTTTTCCTCTGACCCCCTCCACTGAGGCATCCCCAGCTTTTCACAGACTTGCAAACGGCTTCTGTGAATCCTGGCTCTCCTCATTCTAGGGCTGTCTTACTCTTATCTCAGCTTATACTTTTATCTACGATGACCCAAATGATGCTCGGTTACTATGTGCTGAAAGGAATTTTTAACTGAACAGGAAGAGTTATTCCCCTCCACTAATAAATGAGTTAGTAGCGTGCAGGTGACACTTGCTTCTGCTGGAATGGGTTTTTAGCTTCTAGACCTCTGGAATCAGTGGAGGATCTATTAAGGACACTTTAATGTCTACAGTGTCGATAAGGATGCTGTGCTAGGAAATGAAACTCAGAAGCCATCTTTGATTCTTGTCGTGACTATTTATCAGCCCTGTCTTCCATCAGAATTTTCCCAGTTATTTAAAAAAAGGAAAGAAAAGCAAGAGAACCACATCCACCACAAACGAAATGGTCAGGAGCTAACTCTTCTGAATGGGTTTGGTTGGAAAGCTTTTAGAATCTTTGCTTTTCTCTCTCTGGTTTGGATGCTTCTAGAATTCTGTCCATGATCATGCAAACCTTAGGAAGTAAAGTCTAAAATGAATAGAAAAGATGAACAATAGTCAGTTTTGCTACTTACTAGTTCTGATTGAAACACATTGCTAATATATCGAAGAACTTGGGATTTTAGGTAGATGTTAATTATATATAGATTCATGCACAATTAGTGTCAGTGACGGAGAGCTCACAGTTGTGATTCTGGCTTCTTGACTTTGGGATAGAGTCTGCATGGACAATGCAGAACACTAGAGTGCAGAAGAGGTACTGAATTTTTCTGAAAGTTTATTTCCAATGTGAAAAAAGAACAACCCAAACTGAGTGCTTAACAAGGCACGAATTAACTATGGACTCAGAATAAAATTCAGTATTTTTGACTTTGATTCTTTATTAAATTATATAATAGTCATCACTTGACACTGTTGCATCACCTTAGATCATAACAAATTGGGGCAAAGAATATAGTGAAAAAAGGGCTTTATTTTGAAGGAGGGGATTTAATATCTAGATGCAGAACTGGCTATGTCAAGTTGGCTATAGTCTTTAACATGAGTGCATAGGTATTACACATTATGTATATCTCACATTAGTGAATGTGAAAGTAATTTAAAGTGATTTCTGAAATAAAAAATAAGTATTTTTACCATGCTTTGACATTTGAACTGTGTATATGGCCCTTTTTAATGTGTATATGAATATGAAAATGCAGTGGTCCTATATAATGTAGATAACCGATGTCTTTTCTGAAATATATGTTTGACATTCTTCATCATAAGAAAAAAATGCTTGACATTCTTCAGCTTAGAAAAAAAAATAATTTCTGGACACTTCATAAACTACTACCAGTATGCTGAGCTCAAAATCAGGTCATTTAGTTTCTCTTCTATTAAAATTAAATGTCATGATACAAACGTGGTACAGCGTTGACCTTACAAAAGACTCAAAGTACTGTCTTTGTGGTAAAATGAAACAAACCTCTCTTATTGCAAACGGGTTTCAGAATGTACATTAGCTAGTTTTAGCACCCAGTGACTAACACTGTTCTTAATCTATGTCTCCCAGTGACATTGTTAGTTAATGAGTCTTTGGGTATGACAATGAAGAGATACATAGAACAGCTGTAGAATTTTTGTGAAATCAAGTGCGACGATACCATCATAGAACACAATTTTTTCATAATTTAGTATTTGTATGATTCACCTAATTATTCAGCATTAACTAGTGCAAATGCCAGGTTATTTTCTAACTGAGCTTGGTTTTTATTAGATAATGGAGACTGTCTTTTTTAATGGATAATAGTTCATTATGAGATGACAGCCACTTTAGAAAAAGACTAGGTTGTATAAGAAAATTTCACGTGATTCACTAAAGACAAAAATGTCTGAAGATACTCCCAACTTCAGCCTTCTGAGGATCATATAACAATATATACATGTTGGAAGTTTAGCCCAAGTTCACTGACTAAGAACTTAAATGACATTAAGCCAAACTCAAAATTGCTGGTCGGTGCCATAATATTTGAAAAGGAATTGGAAACTTGATTTATAGTTTTATAAATGTATTAGGGAGGCAAGAGGTGCTCGTCCAGTCCTTAGAGTTTCAGGGCTGAAAGGCCGACCTGGGATTTCAGATCATCCCTGAGGCCACTTTTCTGAGGAGAGTGGGTCAAAGTGAGGTGGGCCTCTGCCACCTTCAGTGGACTCGCTAATCACGGTGTTTCTGAACAATGCAAAATTAGTTTGAGTGGAAGTTCACCGATAAGTGTTCATGGTTATCTATCTTCATGGCTGAACTACACAGGCCAAAGGTCTGAATGACCCAACGATTTATTGTTGTGTATTTTAGGGATATTTTGAATAAAAGAATTTGCACCTCTTAAAGAACACCAAAAGTTGAGTCCTTTGAGGATATTTTCCTGATGGTTGGTAAAAACTAGTTATCTTTTTAAAATTAGAGAATGTTTTTCTACTGTTTCAAGACCTTCGCATATGCTGATCCCGTATAGTAAAATGCTTTATTTCACCTCCATCGCCCAAGTCACTGTTGTGACATTTAAGATCCAGCTCATTTTCTGCCACCTCGGGAACGCTTACCCATGACCCCTCAGCCTGAGTCTGCATTCTTGTTCTTTGCTCTCCTAGATTTTTGCAAACACTCAAGGCACTTCTCACACGTAGCATTTACTCTTTTTTTTTTTTTTTATACATGTGATTAGTTTTTAATGCGTGTCTCCCACTAAACTCTAAGCCCATCTGATTTACTAACTGCAAACAGTTCCGGGTACCTAGTAGAGTACTTCGTGTATATTTCAAATCCTCAATACGTACCTGTGACTAAAATATAAGAACAACTACAGGAATGGAATACTGTCCCCCAGAAATTAATCTGTGCTTTCCTGATTGTAAGCTATGATTTCTAATGGTGAATGTTCTCCAGATCTCTCTGTGTTGTTGCAGGGTGGATTTGTTTTAATCCATGAAAACTGCACTTCAAGTGTTTCTGGTGACCTACTGCCAAACTCAGTAGAGCTTAAATACCACTGTAACCTTTTTAGCCCCAGTATAGCTTTGCATAGAGTGAACTACCATCAACATCCTTTTGAATGTTGGCTTCTTTTACGTGACTCTCAGTACTGGACTTCTCCATTTCTGGGTGCTCTTACACTTAGGTTGGATTTCTCAGATCTCGCCAGGGACTGGGGAAAATAGGATAGGGGGAGGAGGTGAGTTAAGCATGAGTGCCAATTCAGGCAAAGTCCGCTGGAGAGTAGCTTTAGCCTGACCCCAAAAGGAACTCTGGAACACAAGTTATGCGAGAGAGAGCGGGACTTTCATGCTCCTGCGCCGGTCAGTCACTGGCTAATGGTGATGGGGGGAGGAAACTTCCCTGGACTTCTTTGGCTTTCTAGTTTCCTAGCAGAAACAGCTCTAGTAGCTGGAGGAGGATCAGAAAGGAGTCTCACAGGTGGACAGTAAAAGCAAAAGCACCCAGAAGCTGGTGAGGATGTACAGGAACACAAAGAAACATTGGAGGGGGTTTGGGAAGAGTTCCAACAGCGTCTATTATAGAGGCTCAACCCTAAAGCTCATCTCTACCAAGATAGAGACCATTTCTGTGCCAGACTGTGTTTTCTACACTTTGGGATCTAACTCTCACCTATTCACAAAAGACATCAAAGGCTACTTGTCCCTCCCTGAACATTGCTGATTCCAACGTCATTCTTCATACACAAGCTGGGAGTGCCTAGCAGGTGGTCACCAAAAGTGAGAAACATGGAAGGAAGAAAAATCAGAAAAAGACCCAGCATCAAAAACAATGAAGTAAATTAAATGGTCCAACTCTGCCTCATGCCTTCTGCCTTATCCTGTCCACCTCTTTAGATACCTGCTAAGTTATCAAGTGATTTGACTGACTTTGGAGACAAAGCTGTTTGGGTCTTGAGAAAGAGAGGTTGGGGAATTCTGGAGTAATTCATGTGCCAGTGCCCGATTAACTACATTCACCCGTTAGAATGTTGTATTTGGCAAGGAGAAAAGCACGCAGACATAATAATTATGGCATTTGACCAGCAATACAAAAGAGTCCCAAAGCCTAGGAAGTAAAGTAGGAAATAGAGACCTTAGAGGAATGTTTCAGGAAAATATGAAATCTTGGCAGGCAGGTAGACTGTAGCTTTCTAGAAAAGTAACTGATTAGAAAAAGTGTCCAGAGTGGATGGCCCAGTTGCAAACAAAGGAATCTAACACCCTGATATTATTTACCGTGGCTCAGGTATGTTAATAACCACCAAATAACGTTGTGTTTTATTAATTCACATGGACTAAGACAGAAATTGGAAGGAAGGGAAATTCTAAAACTATGTCATGACATTTTCACAAGGGGTTTTGACGTGTCAAAACAAGTCAAGGCATATAGATAGGTAAATAGTAATGGAGGGTGGCCAATCCAGCAGGAAATAGACTGCCAGGACATTCCGGGAGATGGCATCTCCGGTCACACAAACCAGACACATTGGCAATGGAAAGGTCACTCACAGATGAGCAGTCCAGACCCGAGGGGCTCTGGGAGCAAGCCAGCCTCTCCACGTAGCTGTAAGGCTCCAAGGAGCTACAACATGCCTGCTAGGCACGTCGAGGTCCCTCTGTCTTGGCTCTTAAGTTCACAGTGATATCCTCGGAGCCCCACACCACCAGTGCCCACCCGTGAGAAAGAGCTAGTGTTGACTCTGTCTTCGGTCTTAGGATGATAGTATCTGGTGGGGTCAAGGTTTCGTTATTTGTTATTATCAGTGTTGAGAAACCGTCATTTTCTTTTCCACCTACAAGGCCTAATAATCACTTTTAAAAAAATTCTTCCTTTCTGTGTTCACCACACATCCTGTTCTCAGATGTGGGCCTGAAAGCTTGCTGAGAACCTGCCTCCAGCGGCGCTGCCTTGACTTTCACTGGAAAGAAGCTGGCCTCGCCTTCCGATGGAAGGACCAGACACTGTGTAAATTGCTCGCCCTTGGGATAAGGCTTCAGATTTTGGGTAACTGTAGTTTTGTCTTTGAGAGAGAAAAATGCTCTCATAGAATTTAACAAAGCATCTTACATCATTGAGGGCTTGTTTTCCCCTAATTTGCTACCATCACTTTCCCTGCGGAACTTCGAGAAATGTGTGTGTCGTGGCCGAGCAGACCGCTAGGATTTTCCCGTGGAGTTTCTGTTCTGGCTTTAATTTGGTGGGGATTGAACACCAAGGACTGGGGCTTTTCTCTCACATCTGGATCACAGACCCTGATCTGGGAAACGGCTGGGAGTGAGGCTGTGTGGCAAATTGAATGGGGAACTGCTGCTGTTGGTTCATCACCTCAAATGCGGTGTGAGTTCAGTGGATTTTATTGCCAGTGGAAGCAAAGAAAAAGCTTCTTGCTGACAGCAGAGTCTTGAAGCCGTCACTCATGGAGGGCTAGCAGCACTGTCAGTTCAAGCCAGGGTGGTCCCTCCTAAACCTGAATTTCTTCTGACTTGATATAGTGGAGTTAGAAGGGCTAAGGCTCAGCAGTGCAGGCCTGATTATTTTCATACGTAATGGGGTTATTTTTATACCTATCTCAGGAATAGGATAAGTGTGAAACAAAAGGTAACATGTACCCTTTGGGCCCTCGGAGATTCCAGAAAATAATTAACCGTAGCCTCTGCCCCAGGAACCTGGAGGGATATTCACAATACCCACAGTGGCGTGCATTTGCCAAGGCTACAGGCACATTGCATGGTTTATGCCAAAACCTCAAACGCAACAGCCCCGATCCTGAGCGTCCTCGGAACCTCCCTGTCATCTATCTTGGGCCTTGCTTTTCTCATTTTCTCATTTCCCAGCATTAAGCATAGTTGTTTACCCTCCTTAATCTTACATCAGAAATAAACGTGCCTTGAATGATTATTTACTAAGCGTAAAAACAGGTCGCCAGCTGTGGCTATAAGCCCAGTGACTACAGGCGTCAGGTACAGAGAATCGCCACCCAGCCCCCGAACCTGGAAAATCTCGGAGAGCTTTGTGAGCTCTCGGAAGCGGCAGCAGTGAGCCTCTATGCAGGGTGTCTCCCACAGACTCCCTGAAATATTCTTTGGTCATGGATTTCTGTCCTGCAAATTGTAGTCACAGTGGTTATTAAAATATTAGACCTTCTCTCCAAATGCCCTTCACTCCCGAGTCTTTGGAGCAATAACCATTTGTCACTAGGTTACTGCTCTCCAGGCTGATGCAGCAGCCCCTTCGTCACCGCTTTTGAAAAGCCTTTTTCATCTCTGGCCAGGTGGCTCCATTCCCTGGAGCGTCGTCCGTCAAAAGGCTGCTGGTTCAATTCCTGGGCAGGGGGTGTGCAGGACGCATCCAGTCAATGTTTCTCTCTCACGTAGTGCTTCTCTCTCCCTCCCTCCCCCTCCCTCTCCCTCTCGCTCTCTCCCTCTCTCCTCTCTCTCTAAAATCAACAAACAGATCCCCAGGTGAGGATTTTTTCAGAAACCTGTTTCAGGAAAGGGGGACATCCCACCACCCTGAGTTTCTCAGGATGGGTATTTCCCGTCATAATCCTAGCAAAGAAAGCCTTTCAGTGCTTTAAGATTCATCTGCTGCTGTCAGAACCCCACTGCTGAGGCATACTGCTGAAACAGAGTGAAGTCCCAGCTCACCGGTGGGGGCTGCCGAAGAGAAAGCAGCACTGTGAGGCTTCAAGGCAAGGGGCAGTTTTCTACAAACACCTGCTCATGCGCCTTCTTTCCTAGAAGCATCATAGAGTTTTCTGAGGTGATGTTTTGAAGGACAATTTGTATAGAAATTATCCCGATCACATAAAAGCATTGCTTCTAGAGGCTGCCCACTGAAGGGAGGCTTTAGAACATAGCATTGTACTTACTGGTTTCTTTTTTCCAATTCATTGATGACTCTCTTGCATATCAGTGGTCCTTTTATGCAAAACAATATATGGGTGTGCTAATGTTTATGCACACCCTGTTTGGAAATTCCTAGCGGAGTCCTTTGAAGTTTTAATCAGAGATGTAGTTCGTGAAATCATCTGAACCTTGGACATTTAATTAAATGACTTATTTTCTGATCAGAAATCAGAATTGAAGATAAAAATGTTACAGAAAAGAGCTAACATGGGCTTTTTGGATCTATCATATTCAAGCAGGAAGAGGCAAAAAAAGAGTATTTTTCTTCCAACACTTCTTTAGATGAGGGTTTTCTAACGTTGAGCAGAAAAGATAGCTAAGCCGAAAAGTTTCAGGTTAGTGAGGGGCTGGGCTGGAAGAGGTAAAGGTATTTGAATGGGGAGCTCAGTTCTCCCGTGCCCGTTTTAGAGGAGCAGTTGCCCTGCTCGCTGGAGTTTGGTTTCTAAGGAACTAGGCTTTCGACACAAACAGCTCACTCACCCCTTCCCCATGAAAGTGACTTCGTTATAGGAAAGACCTTCCATTATGTCACGCTAAGGTTACCAGTCAAAGCAATGACAAGCAGTGGTTGATTACTACAGAACAAAACCAAGGTATTAAGAAGTGGAACAGGGGCCTCTGAGAGTAAACTTGGCTGTTTCCCAGACTTTTTGTTTATTCCCCTGATGTGGGGGACATCTATTTCTGTAGCTCCATCCAGGAAGTGAGAATCAGGTTTTACTCTAAATATTGCTGTTCTTACATCAGCCAGGTTTAAAAATAGCATCATAAGAATTGAAAGGACTTCCAGCGTTTGGGTTTGTTTTTTTTTCTTAGACATTCCCCTTGTTCACGGAGGCCCTTCCTGAACCCTTCATCAAGTGTACCCTGTTTGCCTAGACCATGAAGAAGGGACACCCCATGGTCTAGTTCAGAGGAAAGTGCTCCCCAGCCCATGCCAAGGCACACGCAGTCCAAGTCTCCGTTTTTTCCTCAGCACAACGTGAGCGTTCATAAATGAACGAGCAGCTGGGGAACAGAGCGCATTGCCAGGCCGCCAGGTTCTCTTCTCCTAGATCCTAATTCAGTAGATCTGCGGGGCCAAAGGGCTCCCCGATTCCAGAATCTGTGCTAAGCCAACACCCCTGACCTAGTCAATAGGAGAAGCTCCGTACTTGTCCAGCTCGATGCTGCTTGAAAGCAGAGTGACGGGAAGACTACGGGCTAGGGGTACCCTTCCCCAAGGAAACAATCTCTTTTTCAAGCAGTTTGAATGATTACACAATTCTTCCACGTACCAAAATGAAACCTCCCTCTCCTTGATTCTTACTCCTTGGTTTCAGTTCCACGTTCAGAACAACAGACAACCAATGTGTATTAACTTTTCAAATATTTCTTGATTAGGTGTCATGTTTCCTTTCGCCTTTTCAGAACAAGACAAGCCATGCCTCTCTGAGATGCAGACAAAGGGCCCAGGCCTCGGCGGGACTTCTCAGCCCCGCGCCTTGACTATATCCCCAACTAAGTAACCAGCTGGAGCTCGTTTGAGTGAGCGCTTCCTTGCTCAGAGTGACTCCCTGCCTTGCCTATGCCGTGTGATAAGGGTCTCCTGGGAAGCCTCAGCAATGTGCCCATCCCCATCTACACTGTAGTTTGTTACTTGTCAAGCCCCTTGTGTAAAACCAAGAGGGAACTTCCTTCCCTAGAGGGTGAGCATTGAGGAATATGAGGGGCCCAGTTACAGCCTTTCCACAGACTTAATCATTTCATAGCTCCCAAATCCAGACTGTGCTTTTCAAGGTTAATTGCCATCTTAACAAATATCTAACCTACTGTCAAGGAATGCTCTCAGGTGATCAAACATCTAAAACACACACACACACACACACACACACACACACACACACACAAAAACCTCCACTAAAGTAACATGCACCTAATTGAGTGTTATTTACTATTTTAAAGAAGTGGGCTTCAGAGATCATGTGCTGACTTCAAGAAGATACTGTTTCTGAGATTATATTAGGAGCCTTTTTTGGAGGGGCGGGGTTGGCCTTCAGAGATAGCTTATAATAAAAATGTTTACCTTGTTTCATAACTTAAGCCTAGTTGTGGACTCAAAAAGACTCTTCTAGACTCTTTACTCTGTTCATCAGTTTGGGCTCCACGTGATTTTTAGCTGCTTTCCATAATCGCCTTCACAGACCAAAGATTTGCCGCCTTTGGAGATACTCAAAATAATGGTCCACAAACCTGGACCAGCCGACCGACCAGACCCCCCTTAGCCTTCCCCACCGAACTCCTTGCCTCGTCTTGCCACGCTACCCCCCACCCCCCGCCCTGTGATCCCAACCGCCGCGCTCGCTGCCCTGGCCACTGGTGTTTGCTCTCCCTGGCCTGTCCCTCTCCGCTCCCTCGCCCGCCTGACTTTGCTCACTTCTCGGGCCCCAGCCTCGTCGCCCTTTTACAAGGGAAGACTTACCATGTGGTTCCAGCTTTCATCACTTAACTTTTATTACAGGTTTTCTTCTGAAAACATCACCTGCCGCCTTTCCATAGACCACTAGCTTCACTGCTTTGGGCCTGAGTGGCCGTTTAGGCCTCAAGGGGCCCTCGCTCCTGCAGAACTCACTGCGACCTGAGCTAAGTTAGAAGTCCAGCAGTTGTAGATCTCACCCAAGAATGAATAGCACACCCTTATTTTCTGTCAGTGTTGTCTCTTCTCTTTCCTGCTTTGCCCGTCTCCTACTCTTTTACATCTCAGCCTGAATGTCACCTCCCTAAAGACACTTGCCCTGACTCCCCACAGTGGGTGAGGCCACGCAGCCCGTAGCGTGTCCCCATAGCACTGGTACTAATTTCATCATAACAGCTACCAGACAGCATGGAAGTTGCTGTGTAGTTGTCTCGTGGCTTGTTGTTACATGATAGATTAGCTCCTCGAGGGTGGAGGCTGTGTCTTGACCTCCAAACCCCAGCGAGATCACTGGTAACTGCTCCTTCTGTGACTGCTAGAGTCACAGGGTGGAGAGGCTGATCTAAAGAGAAGCTTGAAGGGCTCTGGGTGACGAGAATCTGCCTTGCCCCTTCACTCTGTAGGTAGTTTCTAAGCCTTTTCTCAAAATGGTTGCACTAGAGGTCTCCAGTCTTGCTGTGAGATGGTATGAATTGCTTTTGTTTTCTTAATTTCCTCCGAGCAGGGGGACTCCCAGGGAATGCCAACGGTGAAGTCCTTGGGCTGAGCCGGGAAAGGGGCATCATCAGAGCATTTGGTTTCCAGCCCTTGAGACTGAAAGTTGTCCTAGTTTTCTGTTAGGAGGGAAGGTGGGAAATTTTCAAAGCTCGTCCAGACCTCGCTCTTGGCATTCCTAGCCTTAGCGAAGTGTTGCTGGGCTCCTGTCTGCTGGGAAGCGAGTTCGCTGGAAGCAGCACCACATTCCTGTTCTGGAGATGGGCAGGCACGCTTCCCTCCACCTTGCCTGGCCTAAAAAACCCCGAGCTGCACGAAAAATTCTGGCGTTTTGTCATTGGCAAGTGCTCTCCTGCCAGCCATGCCTCTTCCCAAGGAGCTGCATTCTTCTCGGGTGAGTTCGACATTCTTTCCAGTCATGTTCTGCAGGTGAGTCACAGGGACCCAGTGCAGCAGAGGGGAGATGCAGAACTGAAGACAAGCGTGTGGTTTGAACGCTTGGCTCCATTTAGATGTTGTTGTGACTAAATGGAATCAGGGCACATTCCAGCAGAAGGCACTTCCGCATTCCATTATGGGCGACTTTCCACCACCTGCACCCAGCAAAGCAAAATGGGAGCTCGGGCCTTTCCCGTTTCTTCACTCCTGGCCTCTCTTTCCCAGAGTGACTTCCACATAACATTTCTCATCTCTGAATGACGCTGCATGGTAAATGGCGATTTAAAGCTGACTCAAGAGAAGGGCTGTGTACAACACAGAAAGTGACATACAGAGATTCTGAGGTGATGAGTAATTTCTTGGTGGCTTTGGGGGGATCAGTCTCACTATTTCACCATCTCACCTCCACCAGTTTCATTACTTAATTCTGAAAATAATCAAACCTTACCATACATCTTCAATTTTACTTGTTAGCTCTCTCTCGGGGGCTAGGCAACATGAATACTCAAAGCAGCACAGAAACACCAAATGCCGGACAGTAGCCCAGCGTGCGGCTTCATCGCACTGTTCTTCGGCTTTGTAGTATTGGCACAGCCTGCTGTCATGGGCTTTTTGCTGTTGTTTCCTTGCACTAAATGCCTGTCTTTCACAGCACTGTCATGTCCGAGAGGACAGAGGCCGTATTTGTCTCCCCAGGCTCTAGAACAGCGCCCGGTACACATAGCCACCCATAAACTATTGTTCAGTGAGTAAAACCAACTGTTGGTTAGCACCGGCATGGTTGAAAGCAAGCCCACAGAGTTCCCCTTGAACCCCTACAGCTGTTCTGCAGCGGTATTGAAGGGCGGCCCACAGAGCTCTGCAATCTTCTGTTGAGACGCTCCGCAGCCCCCAAGCTCTGTGGTCCCCCAGTACTCCTCTTTACCTCACTGTGGTCAAGTGCCCGAGGACTAACTACGAAGAGGTACTGGGGTCAGAACTGAGTGTCCATCTTCCCCTGAGTCTTTAGGGCTCCCCCTTATGTTACCCCACCTGTCTTCACGTCACATCACCCATGTACTCCCTGCTTGACCTCCATCTCCCACCTCTTCCCAGTCAGATCCATATACCCTTCTTCTGCCTGGTGTCTTCACAGGCGAGCCTCGGGAAAAGTCTCCTATACACACAACCTCTTTTCCCATCACTCTCTTCATTAGCTTGTCCTAACTGAAGTCCAGGTCTTCTTTAAGATGCCCCTCTCCCACAGCCCATCAGGCGAAGGAGATCCTCTTCCCACAACCCTTGTACCACAGGGCTAAAGGTGAGCTGTGTGGCCTTGAGTCTCATTTCTTCTTCCAAATGTTGCTAACCTCCTCATTTAAAAACAAATTAGGAAACATCTGCTATTAGATTTTATACACATCACCCACTTATCTACTAAGCTCTAGGTCTCCCCTTTTTTTGTCAATAAAAAATTTCAGCCTCTTCCTCACTGGGTGCTTCTCCACCTACTACTCTTGTCAGAATTTTTGATGGCTCAATATTTCCAGAGATCATCCATCCCATACTTGGTCTCCCAGTTCCTTGGTCTCATTTCCAGCGCTCTTGACCTCTGTCCCCTCCACCTCAACCATCCATCCACTCCCACTCCTATACCCTCAATCATGTGGTTTGCAAGAACTGGGGCTCCCTTAAAACTCTGTTTTCCACTCTTATGTTTCCAATTCAGCTCCTCTAGTAATCCTCCTCCATTCCCCACGGGACCTTCTCCCTGCTCACTCTCTTCCCTTTTCACTGCCTGTTCTCTCCTCCATAGCCTGTCTTTCCCCCCTTACTCAGCTCAGTTCATTGGCTCTCCTCCTAATTACTCCCTCAGATATACATTCAACTCCCTTGCCCCTTTAGATGTTTATATTCACCTGGTTAAATCCAGTGCTTCACTGGTTTTTGTTTATACCTGAACAGCCCAATAGGGCTGGAAAAACTGCACAAGCAGGCAGATGGTCCACTTGAAATTTGTAAGTATCAGCCTCCAGTGATGTCATCACATGGCCCTTTCTAGCCAGTCCCTCTCCCACTTTCTGGAAAAGCTGTAGTTCACAGCTTTCCCCCTCTCTTCCAGCCTCCAAGAACTGCACACACCCTTCTTCCCAGCTGATTACTTTGCTTGATGTTTCACTGAGGGACTAAGAACAGTCAGAAAAGAAGCTCGCCCCTCCCCCACCCAGCGCTTCTGCCTCCCTTGCTGTTGAGATGGAGGCATTTTACGAGCTCCCGTGTGAGGCCAGCCCGTCCACCTGTGTCCTGGACACTGTTTGTTCGTTCACACCATGTCAGATTAACTGATGCTTCGCTATCTTTAGAGGGGACAGCTTTCGTTACAAGACCAGGACATGACATCCCAAAGGTCTTAGCAAAGAAGGCTTCTCAGGGGAAGCCCTGCATGGAGGTGGGGGTAGCTATTTAGGCAGAGCTGACTGCACAGCCCTAGTTTTATCTCCTCTTTGAGATTTTGTCATGTTTATTCTCACAGCCACTCCCTGTGTTGTGCTCAAAGTTACCCTGCTCCACTAAAACTTTGATCCGAGTACTGCCACAGTCAAAATCAGTTTTGGTCTTTTCTTTGACATAACTGAGACAGACTAGATTTTCCCAAAGGCATTTTACTGGAAACTAAATAAAAATACTTTGGTGTGTTGGGACCCCACCTGTGTATAGAAGAGATGTGCTTGTTTATTTGTTCATTAATTCCGCAACTTTTATCATAATGGCTCTCTTATCTGGCCCCTCCAGGAATTTGGTGGGAAACACAGAGACCTGGTCCATTTGGTCAGTGATAGATGTTGCAAATCCCATGCAGCTGGGTGCACACCGAAGGCCACTTCATTCACTGGACATATGCCTGGTGATCGCATCCTCTGTGGATGGACCGCGGCACAGTAAAGACGTGCAGAATCCCTCAGGGCTGCAAATATCTCAGGTCATGAAGCGTGAGAGTCGCAGTACGCCCCAGTCAGGAATGTTGCAGCCTTCAATTCACACTGTTTTCCATTCCACTTGCCAGTAGCAAGTTTCAAGTGAGGCAGGAAGGAGCCAGGTAGATTAGATCACTTCGGCTTTGGGATGATGCTACAAATACAAACCTCAGTGGATGCCCTGCAGGTCAGAAAGTCAGCATTTGTTCAAACAAGAGAAGCCGGGAAACCCCAAGGTTGGGCCAGAAAACATGCTTGGCCATCTGGGGTGATAGTTCTGGTGTCTGCAAAGTGACATTTCGCCCTGTCTTAAAGTGTGGATGTTGTTTAGGAGGAAAAGTAAAGAAAGATAAGCAGAATAATGAGCAGGGGGACTTGTGAGTTAGCACCTGCAGTTGTACCTGGGAAGAAACAGGGGGTTTGAGAAGCTGCCCTCAGGTTGCTGCTTTCTCAGCGCCAGAACCTTGCCAGGGGCCTTGCTGGTAAAGAGCTGCCAAAGTCAAACCCAGAATGCAGTTCCTAAAGCACTCCCTTCATCCCCCCGGAAAGTATATCAAGGAGGGGGGAATTCCTGCCTTTATTGCTGGCTCTACTGAAAACACTAGAAGCCCAGGAGGTCCTCCACTGAACAGCAAATTCTCCCCTGGTCATTGTAGAACTTCATGTAACATCCGACAGAGGCTCGAGGATGTCACTAAAGTGAGAGAATCTTAATTCGTGTCTTGTAAATAATCAGCAGTGCTAGAGTGGCCAAAACCCCAGTGCCCTCTTAGTCTGGGCACAGACCCAGCAGGAAGGGAGTGTCGGCGGTCCTGGACTATGACGTTGTCAGGACACCTGTTTACTGTCGTTTAACCCCTGGAGCTTCCCTTCCAAGAAGGGTGCTGACAAACTGGAGCCTGCGCAACAGGAAACGGCCAGCATGACGAGGGACTTGGAAATAGCCCATCGGGGAAACAAGGAAAGACACTGAGAAAGCTTGACCCCAACACAGGAAAAGGAAGACATGGTGTTATTCCATGTTTGAAGGAATGTGGTGGGAGAGAGTTTGGTCTATTGGGTAGACGGGCACTGGAAGGTTTAGAGAGGCAGGTTTAAATACATGATCAGAAAGAATTCCCTAATAACTCAGCCTTTTCAATGGTGGAAAAGTTTGAGATAAAGTTATGAGATAATAGGCAGGAAATGACCAAGGAAAAGCCACCTTGGATGTTACAGTGGGTGGGACTTTGGCACTGGAGGACTTACATGGACCTATCTCTCAAATTGTGGAAATTTCTCCCTCAAACCCATTAACTCTTTCCCACGTTTTTAAAATGAAAAACGCACTTAGAAAGTCTCGTTGTTTTTCCCCCTTTACTTGAAAGATATACCCACCTTGTGAGTCAAGTAAGTTCACATGTTCGATGGGTTACATTTGATTATTTATTAGAAAATATGAACATGGATTGCAAAGTCACCTTCTGTGATGACATTTATGGAGGGGGTGGTCTGAATTTGAATTGTGCTCTCATACTACATTCCGGGTCCCAGTGACTTCACTGTGGGCAAGAGGAAGAAGCTGATGCTTTTGCTCAAAGAGAAAAGATACTTTTCTGCTTGGGGCTGGCAAGCAGTCATGTCCTGAGAAAAGGGTATGACCAATAAGATGTAATACTCCTTTGCAGCCCAGTATCCCTATTGAAAGTGCGTCTAGACTCCACGCTTACTTCCCCCATTTGGATTTTGTAATATTATGCTATCTGATGACTCAAGATTACTCTTTTGGAGTCTTATAAATGACTGATTAGTCTTTTTTTAAAGAACTTTAGATTACTACCATTCTTCAAAGTATTCTCTATGGCATATGTATTCATTTACTTGTATATTCACAAAATATTTATTATCCTAGTATACCTGGGAATGCAGACATAAGACAGAAAATTCCCCTGTTTTCATGCAGCTTAAATTCTAAGTGAGAAGAGACAGAAAAAAACAAAACAATGCACTTAATAACAACTCTCAGAAAAGTGAGTGAAGGGGGAGATGGAAGGATAGAGATACACATTTGTTCAGCTAGTTACAATTGCTGCTTAAAAAAGTGTTATAGTCGCTATGTAGGGATTGCTGATGGAGAGAAGGTGCTTATGTTTCCTGGAGAAGGTAATGTTTGACTTCAGACCTGAATAAACCAAAGGGAGACCAGCTGTGTGAAAATAGGGCAAGAGAACAGCAAGTGCAAAGGTCCTGTGGTGAGGAGACTGAACTGTTGAGCAGCAAGACTGCGGCAACTGTAGGCTCATGAGTGCGGAAGGGGAAAACAGTGGCCGGGGAGGGAGGAAAGTTCATGGGGGCCAGATCATGAAGATTCTTGTAGGCTTTAGAAAGAAATTTAGGTTTCATTTAAAGTGCAGTTGAAGTCATTGGAGAGTTTTAAGGAAGAAAGGAATACAATGGGATTTTCTTTTTGAAAGAGTTTTTTGGCTTTTGTGTAGCAAGTGGACTGGAAGGAAGCGAGTGAGAGCCAGGAGAATAGTCAGTGGACCATTGCTGGACACAGACACGTAAAAATAAAAATAACACACCCTAATGAACAAGTTGGGTCAGTTGTTAACAAAATTTGCCATAATCCTGTACTCAGAGAATAAATAAATATTTGTTGATGAACTAAGTGTCTGGGACCAAAGCCAAGCTCCTGTTCTTTCCGTGAGCTGTGCTTTTTGTATTTGACTTTCGAGTAATGAAATCACAAGCACTACGTACGTGTTCACATTTGCAAGACTCAGGGGAGGAAGTCACTGGCTTTTGAGAGGAGTCATGTTCCAAGTAAGGATGTGTGTGTCCCCTGCAAGTAGCTGTTCAGTGGAGAAAATCCCCAGACACAGAGGGGACAGGAGAGCTTGGAGGGAAATTGCAGACAGAGACTCAAGGGCTGTGGTGCTTGAAGCCCCTGCTGCTAATGCTGCCTATGTTGCTATAGTTATTAAACCTAAGGGTAGAAAACAAAAACACTAAACGTAAAGATACATGAACCCATATGTATGTGGCAGCATTATTTACAACAGCCAAGATATGGAATATGGAAACAGCCTGTGTCCATTGACGGATCAATGGACAAAGAAGAGGTACTGCATACACATGCCCGATAGACTGTTACTCAGCCATAAAAAGAAGAAAGTGTTGCCATATGTGACAACATAGGGGGAACTTAGGGGTATTATGCTATGAAATAAGTCAGACAGAGAAAGACAAATACCTTACGGTCACATTTACATGTGGAGTCTAAAAAACTAAACAAATGAACGAACAAAACAAAATGAAACTCACAGATGCAGGGAACAGAATGGTGGTTGCCAGAGAGGCGGGGGCCGGGGAAGCAGGCAGAGTGGGTGAAGGGGGTCAAGAGGCACAGACTTCCAGTCATAAAATAAATAAATCCTGGGGACGTAATGTACGGCATGGGGACTTTATAGTCAATAATATTGTGTGGCCTATTAGTAAGTGGCCAAAAGAGTAAATCTCAAAAAGTCTCATTGCAGAAAAAGGAAATTGTAATTTTGTGTGGTGCCAGAGGGTAGCTAGACATTATGGTGATCATTCAGCAGGGTGTACAAATATCAAATCATTACGCTGTACACCTGAACTAATAGACTCTTATATGCCAATTACACCTTAATTAAAAAAAGATTAAGGGAAGTAGTATTGGGCTGGAGCAGAGAAGAAATGATTTGCCTGTTTCAGAGAGGACATTTCTGTTGTTATTTCCCCTAGAGACCATCTGGACCCTGGGTTCCGAATTGGACAGGGGCAGTGGGATTTGTTGAGGCCAGGAGCCAAGAAGCACCCTGAAGTTTATTTCAGTGATAGGATACTTAATGGAGCAAGGGGAGCCCCTTGCTTGCCACTGTGCTCATCACAGCCAAAATGATGCTAATTAGAAGATCCGCGCCTTTAGTTCCCAGAGAGAGAGGAGGATTTGAAGAGTAAACCAATGACCACCTAAAGTCTTCCTTCCCAGGCTCAAACTTGGGTGAAAATGAAAGGAAATGTCAGTACAATCGGAAGTCCCTAGACCTCTCACAATGCTAGGAGAAGACCTGGGGGCTGCAATGGTGCATGCCCACTCCATTCCTTGGCTTGGGAGTGATCAAGGGCACAAGAGCAAACAAACTATTTAGCTTTAAAGGCAAAGCATGTGGGAAGAGTTCTAGCAGCCAGGGGCGCGCTGGGAAGCCCCTGGGGCCCCAAGGAGCCCTCTTCCAACCAGTACAAGCTTCCCTTTTCCTGTCCTCTTGGTGTGGGAGGCATCAGCGATGCTCAGGAAGGCCACAGGCTCATCCAAACATTCTCCGTGTCATGCACCGTCAGCTTTAAAAGACCACAGCCAAACATATGCTACTTGTTTATATTCTTGAGGGTTCATGGGGTATTTTTCTTCTTCTCATGGACCAACTAAGCCCTCCCTCCAACTCCCCACTGATCTCCTCCACCTCAAGTTGGGCTCCACAAGAAGCAGACTCTAAGAGCTGAACGTGCCAGATGTTTACCTAGGAGAGCCCTGAGGCTCACTACCTGACACGGGAAGGAAAAGAAAGTAGGATTCGGCAGAAGACGGTGAGTCATGATGCTGACTCATGACAAGTTCATGGGCAGCTCTGATGCAAGATGTCACTTCAGAGCTGTCCTGAATTGGGATGAGTTGGCCAGGACTTTAAACTCTCACCGATTAGTCATGGGAAGCGGGCCACTCCGGGAAAGAGTGTGACCCCTGGGCAGCTCACCGTTGCCCTGAAGGGGTTGAGAGCGGAAAGCTCGTGCCAACAGCACCCCAACATCTAGAGAAACAAACCCTGCCTTAAAGGGGGACCTGGACAGCACACTGCAATGCCTGCCCACTGCTCTCTGTGTATTTTCTAAATATGCTTGACACTCTGGGAAACAAACATAGAATTGCAGTTTGAACCTCCTGGCCTTTTTCCAATGCAGAAACCGTAACAGGAAAAGAAAAATTGCTAAGCATGAAAAGTGCTTTGAAGCCAAATACCCCAAAGATATACAGTGACAACAGCCCCTGGTGTTGCAGTTGTGAGGCAAAGACAGAAAAATTCTTATGCTTTAAAACAGTTATGTTCCCTTTGTTTCCTCTGAGAAGTGTCAAGTTTCATTTGATCATTGATTTCTTACAGAGGGTCTGTGCTGAGCATCACATAGACCAAGATGTGAGAGAAGCCAGAGAAACACATGACACGATCCCTAACTTTGAGGGTACTGTGCTTTAGAAGGGAAGGCTCACAGACAAGAGCAGAGACCGGCATCCTTTTGCTCACCTGCGTGACCTTCCTGGGAGGTCAAAGCAACATACAGCACAACCGCGTTTTATGGAATGACCGTGCAAAGCTGGTCGCATCGCGGGTGTGAGGTTGCTCATGACACCCGCACCTCTGCGCGTCAGTTTCTGCGCCGTTCACACGGCTCTACCGTGCCTGCGTACAGATGCGCTGTGCAAGCAAATAGGGCGAAGGTTTCAAACTTACCTTTAAATCCCAAGGAACAGTGCAGATGTTTGCCGCCCCTTTCATGCCTGATGCTCCGTGTGTCTGAGGAGGGGGCGGGGAAACTGGCGAGGGCAGAAGTCGCCAGAGATTTCAGAGTACAAGTAGTGCATTACTGAGCAAGGGCTGTGGGCTGGCCGTGCTCTGCCGGTCGACAGCCGTCAGCCACGGTGGTCTGTCCTGCACCGCGAGCCTGTGGTTCGCTCTAATGGCTATTGAAGGGCATGCCGCCCTCTCCTCTGAGGGCCGAACCATCATTCCTACTGTCTGGAAGGCCCACTGATGAGCAGGGCTGAGTCCCAGTTCCCGTTATGAAACTTGTTCCCCCTGGGGAGAGCATGCCCTCGAGGAGCCGAGGTCATCATGGGGCAGGGGTGGGGGGTCAGAAGGAGTCGGATGTGGTCCTGTGCTGGAGGGTTCCCGGCAGGATTGAAGAGAGCTGGGACCAGGGGTGGACTGGAGGCTAGCTAGCTTATTCATTTTTATTTGAAAGGCAGAAAGATTAAATGGAGATTTAGAGTTGTCATGGGTAAAGTAGCAGACAGACAAGGGGGAGAGATCGTGAGTCATTTTTGTATTTGCAGTGTGGCCTTGTCTCTGTCTTGTCCAAAACACAGTCACAGTGCAGCCCTATCTGAACTGTGTATGTATTCTGTGAATGTGGTTATGATTTAATGGGAAAGTCCCTTTCTCCGTGTATTGCACAGATGTTATCATTGATACTTGAGCTTTTTATCTGAAACTTGTTACCTTTATAGCAAGAACTAGTTTCTTCTTGTTCATGTCCCCTGAGAAATGACCTGTTGCTACACTCAGTGCCAGAAGACAAGAGCGAATGGCTCTAAAGCCGAAATAGGGAAAGGTTCTGGTTGGGGAGTGGGGTGTGTACACTTCACATTTTTGGTTCCCACTAAAAAGTTGACTTCCTCAAATCAGATATCCATTTGACAAAACCATTTATTCAACAATGGTTGACTTGCCTTTTTTCAACAGTGACATAAAATGCCTGGCTCCAGGGAGATAGTCACCGATAAGAAAACTATTCAAATGCATGGTGATAATGTTTATTTAATAAGATTGCTGAAGTCTTTCCATGGAGAAATAAATGCGACTCTTTCCTCTTCAGAGCTATAAAGAAAACCAACTTCCAGGACATTTTAGTGTGAGTTGAGTCTTTCAGAAGATAAAATCTGAAAAATACAAATTTTTCAAAGGAGCCTTATGAAAATGGTCCTGTTATTTTAATCAGCATTTCTATTCTCTTCTTGGTTTTATTTGCCAGGTTTCTTTTGATTGCATCAGGATAACTGTCTAGAGTCTGACTAGACAGCTCAACTGTGATGCATCTTAGGAGACTTCGTACAAAGGGCGCCAGAAAAAAATTAATTAGCCATGCTGTTCATTAAAGTGCCACAGCTTAAAAAGCTGCAAATAGGAAAATCAGGACTGTTTACATACCAGCTAAGAGAGCCTGCTATCCATGCATTTTCTTCAAGGTGATAGCTTGTGATTAGAAAACACTTACCCACCCTACTGTCAAAGTATAGTAAGTAATGACCTACAACAACAACAAAGAAAAAACGCTAAATAAGGACAAAACCAAGCTAATTTGAACTTCAAAGACATCTTAAATGAGGACAATGTCAAAAGGAGGGCTACACACTGAAAGGACGAATGTGGGCAGGACAGCTTCTCCCTCTGCCACCCTCCAACACGCAGGTGGCGTGCCCTGGGAGCCTGGCACTTCCAGGATAATCGCATGGACTCACACTGCACACTGCACGTGACCTCGCGTTCCTCCGGGCAGGAGCATCTTTCTCCTTCCTCTGGTTCCGCAGCTCTCAGCCATGGCTGTGCACCAGGACCAGCTGGGGAGTGTTTTGAAGGACCGATCCTAGGGTCTCCTGCCCAGAGGTGCTGATGTGATCGGTCAAAGACACAGCCCAAGCCTCGGGTTGGCATATGCTCTCCAGGTCGTGGTGCACCCTGGGCCCTGCCTCTGCTTCACTCTGGGAACTTTCTTTACCCTGAGGCCAGCCTTTCAGTTCCCCAGCGGGGAGCACAGTGCGTGAGTGAAGGGACAAAGGTGGCCTTCTCAGGGCTGCGGGGCCGCTGGTGCTATTCATCCCCCTCCGCCTCAGAACAGGAAAGAACCACCAGGAAGAGAAGGGCAGGCGCACCTGGGCAGCGGGCTGGACGTGGCTCCGCCAGTGGCTCTGGCAAGTCAGATAATGGCGGGGTGGGAATCACTTTTCTTTTACAACTTTGCACACTTAAATATTCAAAGAAATCCTTCTTCTGGCATAAAAAATGATAACAGCTTAGAATTGTTTTTAAAGCAATTAATTAGTTTTTAGCCTTGATGTAGGATGCTTAAAAAAAACAAGTTTCGGTTGACTTCAGAGGCCTTGTTTTCAGATCGGTTCTCCCTGTGTTGCAACAGAGAAGGCGGGCCTGGCCTCGGGGCTGGATTCTTTTTTCCTGAGATGCCACTTTTCCAGCCACCCCTTTGGAATGCTTTCGTTCTGTGAACCTGTCCTTGTCAGAGGCCAGGCTGCCTAAGAGATGGAGGGAAGGCAGATGGAGGGGAATGGCAGAGGCCTGGCGGCCCTTGTGGGCTCAGGCTACAGTGAAGGTACTTGCTAGAAATACTCAGGGCATGGAGGGTGAGTCACCACCAAGCTGAGACATGTCAGGCAGACAGCCATCAGAAGGTTTCCTGTCTGCCTCTGAGGGACACAGATGGGAAGTTTTTTCCCCTCTGATTTTGCTCAGTTTTGTTGCAAATGGCTCCACAGATGGTATGTCCTTCGACTCCCTGTCAGAATGCTCTTTCCCTGTCCTTCCACACATAGAAGGAAAGATGGGCCTCAAGGCCTTGAGTGAGTCTGACATGGGAGACTTTGCCTCTAGTGGGGAAAATTGCCAGATCTGCCCCACAGAGCACTTGGAATGGGGGTGGATACGTGGTGCCCTCACCCTGGTCTGGGAGCTTCCAGGTGGTCAGTAATGGGCAGGAAAGCACAGTGACAAAGGAGATAGAGTTCGTGGCAAAAACAGGGGTCTAGGGATGGGTCCTCCAGGCCATTATCATCATCCCAGAGAACAAGCGCTGGTTCCGCAGCGAGTCCTGCCCTGTCTTTGGAGGCAGCGCTCTCAGGCGTGGCTGTGCCTGGTGGCCCTGGCATGCCACCTCCCAGGGCAGGTTCCTCGGGGCGGGAGGGTGCACGGCCCTGGAATCTGTATTTGTCAAGGCTTCTCTACCCCAGTGATTCTCTCCTCCAGCTTTGAATGTCATTGCCATGGCTTCCGTTCACTTCTGGACTTGGTCAGTGAACGCGTGCACAACCACAGTGTCCCGAATATGGAAACGAGAGATGAGATTTGTACTGGGAGTGACTTGTGTATATGGTAGAGGACGAGGTGTGGGTGGGAAGAAACGAGAAGGGGAGCAAGCTGTGATCAACGGAGAGTTGTAAGGAGGCTGGGGGCAGACTGCCGTGCACAAAGCTTCAGGTCACGCGCATGGGTGTGCAGCACGTCTGAACAGGGCATCCCATGCATTGCTCTTATCATCGAAACACTAAATGATTTACGCTGTTCTTGATTTTTTTAAAAGGAGATTCACATACCATAAAAGTCAGTTTTAAAGTGTATAATTAAATAGTGTTTAGTATATTCACAAAGTTGTGCAATTATCAACATTATAATTCCAAAATGTTTTCCTCACGTCCTAAAGAAACTCCCTACACATTAGCAGTCACTCCCTGTTTTCTCCTTCCTCCAGTCCTGGAATCCACTAGTCTAGTAACTGTCTCTCTGGGTTTGCTTCTTGTGGAAATGTCAGGTGAACAGGATTGTACAACGTGGGGCCTTTTGTAACTGGGGCTTACTTCACTTGCTGTGATGTTTTTAAGAATCATCCATGTCGCAGCATGTATCAGCACTTCATTCATTTTTGTAGCAAACTAATATCCCACTGTGTGAATATACCACATTTTATTTATTCATCAGTAGGGCATTTGGGTCATTTCCACCTTTTGGCTATTGTGAATAATGCTGCCATGGATATCTCTGCATACACTTCTGTGTGGATGTCTTTATTTCTCTTGAGTATGTGCTACAGATGGGATTGCGGGGTCGTATGACTACTCTACGTTTAAGTTTTGAGGAACTGAAAGTATTTTCCGAAGTGGCTGTGCCCTTTTACATCCCCCAGCAACTTGTATGAGTTCCAGTTTCCCTGCATCCTTGCCAACACTTGTCATTGTCTGTCTTTTACTGTAGCAGTACTGGTGGATGAGAAGCGGCAGCTAATTGTGGTTTTGATTTGCATTTCTTTAATGACAGATGATGTTGAGCTTCTTGGCCATCTGTATATCTTCTTTAGAGAAGTGTCTATTTATACCCTTTGTCCATTTTTAAATTGGGTATTTTACTCGTATTGTTGAGTTGTAAGTGGTCTTCATGTATTTTGGGTATAGATTCCTTACTATATTTGCAAATACTTTCTCTCATTCTGTGGATTTGACTTTCGGTTTCTTGAGGGTAATATTTGTAGCACAAAGGTTTTGAATTTTGAGGTAGTTAGTCCAGTTTCTTTTCTCCTTGTGTTGTTTGTCACTTGTGATTTCGATGTCATAGCTAAGAAGGTACTTCCTAACCCAAAGTCACAAAGATTTACTCCTATTTTTCTTCTAAGAGTTTTATTATTTTAGCGCTTCCATGTGAGTTTATGATTTGTGTTGAGTTAATTTGTCATATATAGTGAGAGTTGGAGGTCTGACTTCATCCTTTTGCCTGTGAGTATCCAGTTTTCCCGGCACCGTTTGTTGGAAAGACTGTTATCTTCCCATTCGATTGTTACGGCATGCTCGTTGAAAGTCAATTGACTGTAAACCTAATGATTTATATCTGGGTTCTTTGCATGTTCATATAAATTTAAGGACCAGTTTGTCAATTGATGCAAAAACAATGGCAGCGGGAACTGCAATAACTCTGAAGGATATTTGGGTTGTTTCCACTTTTGGGCTCTTGTGAATAATGCTGCTGTGAATATTTGTGCACACATTTCTGTGTGGGTATGTTTTTGTTTCTCTTGACCCATGTACTGGAAGTGGAACTGCAGGGTCATATGGTTACTGTGTGTTCATACTTGAGGAGCTGAAAGTGTTTTCAAAGGAGACTGCAACCTTTCACCTTTCATCCCTCTGATGCTTTAAAAATGATTTTTGGTAACGTGCCCTGCTTTTCCTAATTGTTACCATGAGGGGTTTGTTGTGTCTTCACCAAGCACCTCCTCCTCGAAAGGAAAAGTTCTCAGCTCATTTTCGAGGCTGCATTGGTATTATATAAAATAACCTCAGGAGAGTTTGCTTCTTAATACAAATAAGCCCTCTCCATAAGTCATGTGTCTTCACCTGGGATGTGAAAAATGTGTCTCTTCCACATTCACTTTTTGTAGGCCAGCCTTTTCTCTTACAGCTTCTTCCTGAGAGATTATAGCCCTGATTGACATCCCCTCTCCTTGCTTAAGGATGTGTGATTTCATTATTCCTCATTTTGGTCTGCTCTGGGTCATAAAGTTTATATACCCTTTGGCTATTCAAAAGTAGTCAATTTTTTTCCCAGTAAGAAAAAGAAGCTAGAGGAAATGAATGTTCAAAAGGGGCACAACAGCTGATTTCAAGGTTTGTGTGTCATTTTCATTCTGAGGGTAACATGTCTGAGACCCCAGGTTTCCTTCTGTGACCCCCACCCCCAAAGAATCACTGTTTACAGCGAATTTTGTAGGATGCTGTTAATATGCAGAGAGTGTACTATATGTGGGTATCAGTGAGCACTTCCATCCATTTAATGACTCTTACGCATATTTTTAAGTAGGCTAAATTCTGGAAAACTCCACAGAAGGAACAATCACCCGATTAAATTCTACTGTTATTTTATTTGAGCTTCATTTTTGAGTTCTGATATCTTCCCCACAATCCTCCTGATAATATCAACTATCAAATACAGATAGTGTATGTAATCAATGGGCTTCTTAACTTATTAAATTGTTTTTAAATTTACTCACTTGTTCATTCATTGACACGTGCATGCTTTATTTCAACAGACGTTTATTGAGTTCTGGACACTGATCTAGACCACTTGTGATTTACAGATCAATGAAATTTCTATCATGCCTGTACGAGTTCAAAATTTAGTGCGGGTGGGGAGGAATAAACACAAATATATGCAATTTTGAAGTAATAAAGTGAATTCAGTGACCTTATAAGGTGCTGCAGATCACCGATGGGGGAAGGAGTACTAAGGAGGAAAACAGAACCATGAGGCAATAGGACATGGGAAGATGACTCTGATGGAGGGGGACGGAACAGAAACAAGAGAGAAAGAACCAGAATATTCTTAGAGGTAGAATTTAAGGGACTCAGATCATGTTGTTGTTGCATGCTTGCTGAGCACTAAGTAATGGAAAAAGGGAGACCCACCTATTATCTTGTCACCTTCTTCACAAAGTTGCCCCGGACCCATTCAGCGGTCAGGCCTCTCTTCGTCAGCCACACCTTTCCCCGTGCAGCTACAGGCTCTCTGATCCAGGGCACCCTTATCTGCAGCAATGCTCCGCTCATGGTTGGCAGTCGGTCACTGTGTCAAACAGCAAGGAGGGAAGGAGAGCTCTTCTCTCTGCTGAAATACATTCTAACCTTGTTCTTATCCCACAGTATTCTCCTCCGGGGTGGGCGTTATTCCCTTTCTGCCACTAGAGGGAAATGTCAACTTTTTTTTTTCCTTCCTATAACCAAAGGGAATCTTCCTGCAGAAAAGGCCCTGCCTGCATTCAGCTCCAGACTCTTTTTTTCTGGAGCCTCAGTTTTCTACTCCATAGATTTCGTGCACGCCACTAATTGGATTTATGGTAGGTGCAAACAAAAGAGAATCTGCAACAGTTTGCAGAAATCTCAAATCCAGAGATTTTGCCCCAGTCTAGCACAGTATCTTTCTCTACTGTTCTGTATGCCCCCAACATGGATTCCTTCAGACAAGTTACGTTTGCTGATCTCCAAGTCAGTTGTATAGAATTTCCATGGCCCTGAATCAAAACTCAGATTTCTGAAAATCCATTCAGGTTCCAAAGGTTCTCCATTTAGGGTTAGCTACTTCCCAGGAGAGGATTAACTCAAACACTGCAAAACTAAAAACTGAGGTAGAATCCAACCTACCCCTTAAAACACTGTTTCACTCCCCTGCCTGTCCTGCCTACTCTTGGTTGGCCTCTCACAGCCTTCATTTTGGTCCTTCATTTGACAATTTGGTGGTGACTTTTTAAGGCTCTAGTTCTCAAGATGGAAATTCCCAACTTTGAAAATGTCATCATTTCCTGTTATTGCTGGTTTTATTTCGCAGGGCCCTGAATCTTCACATGCAAAGTTAAATTAGTTTTGTCTAAAAAAAATGCAATCTTTGAAAACTTTATGGCAACTTGCTTCCTTTTCTAATATCTGAGGACATCCTAGCATACTGCAGCATCATTGGAATCCGCCAGCTTTGGACTCTCGACCCAGGAAGGTGTTTCACCCTTCTGCACAGCGTAGCGGCGCCTCACTTGCAGGGACCAAGAGAAATGTACAGCCACAATGAGTCATTAATTAGACTTTTCATGACAGGCTACCAAGGACAGTGCTGATGTTCCAAAGAAAGTTAAAAAAGTACAGGGTCGGCTTTTCTTCTACTAGTGATTATAGGAACTTCTGATTATTTTAACATTAGTTTCCCAGGAATATTTTCCTCTGTCTTTCTCTGTTTTTCTTATTTGATCCAGGAATCAGAATTGGACTTTTTAGTAGGTTTTTTTCCTGCTAGGAACCCTGTGGGAAAATCTGTGCTTCTTGGGGTGCAGTAGCATTGTGTGTGTGATTGACCCAGATGGAGGGGCTGAAACTTGATCTGAAGGAGCACACCTGGCAAGGCCATGGCAGAAGGAATTTTAATGGGGTGGGCAGGAGAGGGAACGGGGCATGGAACAGGGCCCGGATGCAAGGTGTCAGGCTGGACAAAGAACCCAACCTTCCCTGAACCCACCTGGTCCTTGTAGGGGGCAGGGCATGTGAATTGACTACAGTGATAAGTGTCTCAGGGCTGGCCCCCTGGGAGTGGACCCTGAAACAGAGTTTTATGAAGTCAGTTCATTGAAGTGCTCTCAGGAGAAGGGAAGAACAAGAAGTGGGGGTAACGCAGGGAAAGAAAGGAAGGGCTTGATTTCAGCAAGGACTGGTTTCAGCCTGTATCCTATGAGGAACTCTGGAGCATGACTGATACCATAGTTAGTCCCCCTTTGAGGCAGAGGAACTGGAACTGTATCTTCCCTGTCTGTCCGTCATTGGTGGCGGACTGCCTCCAGGAAGGTGGCTTCTCTTAGAGGGCAGTTCTCTGGAGTGGGGGCAGCTGCATGTCCTTAGCCATGAGGCTCACTGCTGTTGGCGGACGGGTGCGCCCACTCAGTGTGGGGCCTCCGGACAGGATGGCGACAGCATCAGCTACTGTGAGGAATGTCTTTTTCTTTTCACCCTATCTTAAGAATTAAAAAAAGAAAGAAACGGCACCATCGCTTTTATTTAAGGAATTAAAATGACACTTTGAATAAATGTTTTTCTAAGTTATCAGTTAAAGAAAGCCTTGGCTTTCAACTGTGGTTGGGATCTTTCGGTTTGCTAGTAATTTGCAGTGATATCCTTGTAAGAATTCGCAAAGCTTTGCGTTAGGCTTGTTTCCACAAAACCACAGCAAGAATCAGTTGCATGCTATATATATGTATTTTTTTTCCTTATTCACCCTTCACCCCTGACAATGATGGAAGAAAAGAAGAACTTAAAAAGCAGAAGTCACAGTATATGCAAAGCAGTGGAATTAATAGAACAACGACCGTCTGGGGGACGCACATTTGGAAATGAGGCATCAGAGGTGAGTCATTAGCCAGTGGGTTGGGCAGCGGGACCCAGAAGCCATGCGAGGAAGCTTGGCCAGTAGCAGGAGGGTGATGGGAAGCCATTGAAAAATTGAAAAAGGAAGAACATGACCACATTTTGAGGAAGGCACAAAAGTAACCCAGCATATGGTCCCTGTTGTCACCGGGGTGCCCGCCATAAAGAGGGAGCACTCGCTAGCCCCCGCCTCCCTGCGCTGGGCACGGCCATGCACTCAGCTGGGCCTGGTCTCCTGAGCCTGTGGTTCTAATAGGGGCGAGGGAAGCGAAATGGGCAGTGTGGTGACTGCAGCTAACAGCGCTGCACTGCGTCGTTGAAAACCGCCACGAGAGGAAACCTTGAAAGTTCTCATAACAAGAAAAGTTTGCAGCTGTGCGTGGGCATGGGTGTTAACGAAACGTATGGTGATAGTCATTCCACAATATATACATTTATCAAATGATTGTGTTACGTACCTAAAACCAATGAAATATTCTGTCAGTTGTAGCTCGATAAAAGTAAATAACCCAAAGCACTCGTCTCTTTAATGCAGACTCCTCCAGCCACTGGAAGTCACAGGCGGGGGGCTGAAGGACCAGAGGCAGATTTAGTCCCACACAAAGTGTTACACCACGTGCAAAAGCAATTTTTTGGAAACAGTTGCTATGAAAAGACTGGCAAGTTACTGTTAGAACCTCCACGTCTGTACTAATGGCTGACAGATATCTGAAAAGATGTTCAACTTCACTAGCTAGTAGGGAAATGCAAATTAAAACTACAGTGAAACACCACCTCACACATGTTAGAGTGGCTGTTACCAACAAGAAAGGCAATAACGAGTGTTGGAGGCTGTGGGCAAAAGGGGGCACTCACTCGCTGCTGGTGGGAATGTAGACTGTTACAGCTGCTGTGGAAAACAGGATGGAGGTCCCTCCAAACATTAAGAATAGAGCTGCCTTATGATCCAGCACCCCCTCTTCTGGGCATCTACCTGAAAGACACGAAAACATTTATTTGCAGAGGTATATGCACCCCTATGTTCATTGCATCATTATCCACAGTAGCCAAGACATGGAGACAACCAAAGTGTGCTTCAATAGATGACTGGATAAAGAAGAGGTGATACATACATACAATGGAACACTACTCAGCCTTAAGAAAAGATGAAATACTGCCATTTGCAACAATGTGGATAGACCTCGAGAATATTATGCTAAGTGAAATCAGTCAGCCAGAAAAAGCTAAGAACCATATGATTTCACTCGAATGTGGGATGTGAAACGAAAACTCATGGACACAGACAACAGTATGGTGGTGACCAGAGGGAAGGGGATAGGGATGGTAGGTAGTAAAGGGTAAAGGGGGTCCAATATATGGTGACAGAAAACAATTTGACTGTGGCAGGTGGGCACACAATATATCATAGAATTGTATGCTTGAAACCTATATATTCTTTTAACCAATGTCATCCCAATACATTTAATCAAAAAAGAATCCCTATGTCTGGTTTATGTTGAAATCCCGAACCATCGGGCAGTACTAAGCCTGTTTGAGTGTTTCACCTGTTAACGCTTCACTTGCCGTGCTTAAAACGCCATTTCAGCTGTAAAGCTTAGTGTACCAGCTCAGAGAGCATGTCCTGAGCTAGAGGGACACAGACCTGACTCATTTATCGTGTGCACACACTGAAGAACTAAAAATGTGTGTAAAGAATAGAGCAAACCAGAGGAAACTGACGTTCTGACCCTCGTAGAGAGTTGTCCCTAACCAACAATGACCTTCAGATGATAATACCTGCCCCTCCCAAATTTGGCTCCCCTGTGTGTAGCTCCTTGTGTGTTAACTTTTTTTTTTTTTGTAATATAAGCTTTATTTAGGGTGGCTTTGAAATAAAACCAAAGATGTTTCTGTAATTCATGTGCAAAATAATGTGTGTCTGAGAAAACAATATAAGGTAGAAAGATGGGAATTACGCCGCATTAAAACATTAGCTGGGAAAGGACATGACTTCTTATCAAGGCTTAATTTATGGCTTAAGGACATGCTGTTGTGAAATGCAGCTGTGTATTAAGTAAGAAAAATTTTCCTGGAATCGGAAGTATTTTTGTAGACGACGGTTTTATAAATGTGTCCATCGCATTAGCAGAAATCTGGGAAGTGACCCCCCGCCCCTCCCTCTCAGCCTGGGTAGCATCAGCACACCTCCCAGGGAGGGCAGCGAGGGCAGCGAGGGCAGTGAGGGGCAGCGCTTCCTCTTGGACTGGCCCCAGAAAGGCGTGCCTGCACTGCCGCCCTTTCTGGTCAAGGCGACACCCGCACCCCACACGTTCAATTACTTATCCTAATTGGCATCAGCCAGTGGCTGGGAGGCAGCCCGAGGGCCCCTTCCTCTGCCCAGTGACCCCCTCCGCCAGTGGACGGCAGGCGCCACAGGGGATGTAGAGGAAGGGTCCTGCTTAACCTGGTTTCCATGGTGGTTTTTCATAGTAGTTTTGTTTTGCTGTTTTCTGAAAACCAGCTTCACTAAATAAACATGTGAGAATATTTGATGCAAAAAAAAAAAGAGAGATCATCTGGAAATGGGAAGTCTAACCAGACATAATGTTGGTTATCATTTTGAAAACATAGTTGAGAGGCTATAGGACAAGTTTAGTGAAAAAGTAAAATCAGTGGGGATATTTTTTATTGCAGGTAATGAAAACACAGGGTTAAATAATACCATATGTTTTTATGGTGTTGGTGAATATTTTATTATTACTCAATAACGTTTAGAAGAGACCCAAGGAAGCCCAGGAGAGACACAACCTCTGGAAATGACCTTTTTTGTGTGTTGAGAACTGTCTTGAAAGATTTACTGCAGACCGATCGTAAGTACTCAGTTCGATTTCAAACACAACTCTCGTAAGTACAGTTGGCACTGGGTGTTAACGTTGGATTATAGTGAAACTTAAATCCAAGGTGACGTTGTTTCATGAGGACCAGGAGCTCAAATCTGACTGCTACATTGCTCACAGAGCAATGCTAGAATTTTCGTGCTAGAAAGTTTGAATTCTCATTGTGGTTGTTAGCTCTGTTACCTGGGTGTGCCGGATGCCAGACCGCGCAGTGCGATGGTTTGCTTAGTGAACAAAATACCTAAGCAGAGAGAGACCTAATGCGCTGTAGAACATGCAACCAAGGGACTCGGGCATTCCCTCCTTAGTGCTGAGACACTTTTTGATTTGCTGGGGAAAAGAGCTGACTTGTTGGTGTTTTTCAAATGGAAAGTCCAGAAAGAACTCATGGGAGTGGTTAAATCAAAGCTTGGCTCTTTCGATTGGTCTTACAAACAATGTAAATATTTTTAATATTTTCGTATAGGGACATTTATTCATGGCACCTGAATATATTATTTTTCTCCTTCCTAATAAACCTGTGTCTTTGGGAAACTCATTTGTCAAGCAGGAGTATAACTGACTTTCATGCACTGAAATTGGTCTCTGCCCTCACCCCACCCCCCAAAGGAAAGTAATGGCCAAACATACTGTCCCAAAATTAAGGGATTTGAATGACAAATTTTGAAAGCATTTTCCTGATATCGGACTTTTTGAACATGAACTAAAATCGCCCAAGCTGTTACACACAACACCTGTTACTGTTACCTGGATGCAGGGCCGGGGCTAACAAGGGGCATCCCAAAGCCCGGTCCTGGCTCCGGCCTTGTCAGGGTCCTGGGTCCTGATCAAAAGGGCTGAATTACAAAATGTAAAGTGTAATAAAGAATTTCACACACGTGTGCTATCCCTAAGACAAACAGGATTCATGGCACACACACTATAGGTCAGAACAAATACCTTTTAGGCAAATGATTTGGCTTATCCTGATATGCTCTATTTCTATATGTTGGCTGCTTAATCCCTCTTGGTTTCTGAATTGTAATGTCTGGTCCACTTCATGTATCTATTATGGTAGCACCAAGATTCTTTGGTCATCCATATTTAAAAACTTAGGTTCTTTCTGGAAATAAAGAAAGATGAAAAAAGACAAATGGATGATGGGTGAATGAAGAGACAAATAGATAAACAGCAAAAATGGATTTCAGTCCACACTTAGAGGTATGGGATATACAAATTATTTATATTTTTATGTCTCTACATAATCAGTTCTTTGAGTTCACGATTACACCATAGAAAGGTAAACGTAACCTCAGTCATTTTAAGATTTCTTCCCTTTTTCCTCAGAGCTGTGGCTCAGTTCTGCAAAACTTGCATAGATCCCAACTTTGGGTACCGAAAAATATCATTTGTCCCCCCTGGTTTTTACTGACTCCACAACTCTGCCTGGTCCTCAGTTATTAGCCCATTGAAGTGGCTGCTGAACTGCCTCTGCCTCTTGGGTAAAGGCTGGTGAGTCTCCTCGCAGATTCCGGGCCCCATTATGGGCTACGGGAACTGTGCTTGGGCTGCCCGTCTCCTGGGACGTGGTGGTTCTGGTGATCGTGGGTGGAGCTCCCTGATCTTGATCCACCACTTTGGTGCTGCTCCTTGGCTTTGCTCCTTCTCCTGTGGGGTGGAGGCTCTCACCACTCCCCTAAGTCTCTCAGGGGTCTTGCCAGTTTTCTGTGACTTTTCCCAGAAAACAGAGGGTCAGGCTCCCTCTCCCTGGAACCCACCCACTTACCGGCCTTCATCGCATCTGCTCTTCCCCTCTAGCGCCCAGGCTGGGAAAACTTTCTCTAATGTGAGGGGATGTTCTCCTGTGCTTTTGTTTTTCATACACAGTAGATGAACCCAGAACTGCCTCAGAACCAAAGCAAAGAAATTGCTCTCAGAAGATTTCTACTTTGTACCCTGTCACAGTGCTCCCCCAAAGCAGTAAACACAGAGACAGCAACTGGGGGAAGGGGACTTGGGTGTGAGGAGCAGGAATGGGCTAGGGCAGTACGGTGGAGAGGCAGGAAGACAGACAGAAGACAGAAGACTTGTAGAATATAAGAAAAAGAAATTTGAGAACCACGGTTCTAGGAGATAGTATTTAACAATCTCTCCAGATGCATCCATATCTTGGCTATTGTAACTAGCGGTGCAGTGAATATAGGGGTGCCTGTATCTTTTTGGATTCACGTTTTCATTTTCTTTGGCTAAATACCCAGGAGGGGAATTGCTGGGTCATATGGTAGTTCTATTTCTAGTTTTCTGAGGACCCTCCAGATGATTTGAATAATTAACTAGTCAGACGTTGGATTTGCCAAATGCCTGTGTGATAATCCTCCTCAACTTTTTCCAGAATGTCTGTGTTCCCTGAGCGCAACTCACCCTATAGCATAGTCATAATTAAAAGCAACAGGCTGCAAATACCCTCCCTCCTGACTTGCCTTCCTTGAAAACTGGTGTGTGCTTTTTCAGTAGGTTTGTCGTTTGATTACCCACTCCCATTCCTTAGTCAGCGTACCTGACGCGGGGAAATGAGCTCTTTGCAGTGCTGGCTTCCTCCCCCTGCCAGGTTTGTGTGGCTGAACCACGGGAAACGTAACGATCTCTCTCCCTCCGTCTGCCCACCTGCCCACTCGTCCACTCAGCACCTGATGGGCACCTGCTATGTGCAAGGAGGTGGGAACACAAATGAAGGTAAAATACTGGTCCTGCCCCCATGCACTCTGTGTATCGAGGATGGCAGATCTCAATGCACAGGTCAGTTACAACACAACGGCAGTTACAATACAGTACAGCCAGGGCTCCGCTAGAAACTGGCGGAGCATGTTAGGGGGCCTTTGAGAAGCTGTACCATGATTGCCTTCCCTGCATCAAAGACATTAGGAGTCCAACAACCAGGTGATCTGTCTCGAGCCACTGCCAGACCTCCTTCACTTAACTCCTTTTTCAGAATATCGCAGCCACCAAAAGACCTTTTATCTTTGCCAACTGCCTAGCACCTTCTCTTTTTATTTATTTAGCTACCTTTGAACTTGAGACTCAGGGGATTGAGTTTATCACATGTCAGTAACCAGTTCATCCAGAACTGGCCAGCCACTTGTGAGGCTGGGCCCAGCAGGCCACCAGGGACCAGGGACATGGGGACATTGGAATAGTAGATCTAAAGGAAAAGATTAATCTCTTCTGTGGCACATTGTATACTTGCTGGATTCATCAGTTTACCACTTTAGTTACTATTTTTAAGGATTTTATTTATTTATTTTTAGAGAGAGGTGAAGGGAGGGAGGGAGAAAGGGAGAGAAACATTGGTTACCTCTCACATCCCAAGCATGTGCCCTGCCTGGGAATCGAACCAACAACCTTTTGGTTCACAGGCTGGCGCTCAGTCCACTGAGCCACACCAGCCAGGGCCTGTTTACCACTTTATACTATAGTGATTGGAGGCAGCTAGAGTAAGTCGGGTCCTGCACTCAACCAAGTTCGATAGTCATCCTTCCTGGGTTGTCCCATTGCCTTGACTTAAAACAGTGGAAAAGGACACACGCTTCACAAAAGCCAATGGGGTTAACCTGCTTTGACAGAAGCTTTTGCTTCTGAATATCCGGAGGGAGAAAAGGATGATGAGCTTAATTTGAAACTTTTTGGAGCTGAGCAGTTCTGCCTCTCATTTTTTGCTAGGTTTCTATTTCCTCTTTCTCTCTCTTCCCCACCGCGCTCCACCCCCCACCCTCATCTCTTTCTCCAGCCCCCCTCCCCTTGGCCTTACATCATGCTCAGAAAACTGCCAGTGTACGCCATGTATCCCATGATGTCACTGCCGCTCCCCGTGTGAGTTAATTTGGTAACATCAGTTAAGGAAATAAATTAATTTATAGAAAGCAACGTCACTTCCTTTTTTGCCACTTAATGAGAAATACAACTAAAGGAAAGGTTATGAAATGGCCTTCAGTTCACAGACATTTACTCTATTGTAGTTACTTGTGAACTTGGGCTCAGGGGGAAGCAGTGTGGGCTTTGGAATCACGTCAGATTAGCCCAACTCCAGTTCCCAGCACAACAGTGTAAGACCAGTGTGGTTGTAGAGCCACAGTTCCCATCTCAGTTTTCTCATCGGCTGACATCGGCAGTGATAACAGCCTCGGGCTTCCTGCTTCCTTGGCGCACGACCTCTCTCTGCTCAGTAAACCCTTTCCCTCTCTCTCTGTTCTACTCAATCGGAACCCTACCTGTCCTTGAAGGCCGAGTTCCCCTCACGCTTTCCTCAGTTGCTGGAACCTGCTATGACCTCTGCCCCTTCTGAACTCTTTGGAGTAAAAGACCCCCTATACCACTCACTTAGCATTTAGCACTTGGTGAGACATTATTTTTAAGGAGAAAGAAAACAGAGCTAAAGAGGTGGGTTTAACATTACCTGTTGTTTTTGTTGTTTGTTTTTTTCCTACCAGTTTTCTGGGTCAGGCTTCCTCTTACTGCATTCTTGAGCTTTCAGCAGTAGAAATACTGTCGCTGCCCTAGTGCTTCTTAGATACCCCATTGTAAGTTCTCTGTGCATTTACCTAGATCTAGTTTGAAATGTAAAAAATAAATAAAAGAGGTAAAAATGCTATCAAACACGCTGCCCCACCAAGGACATGAGTCTCCTGACTCTTGGCTACCTCCCCGCCTCCTGCTGGACCAGGGGAATAACAGGCTTCCTCCCTAATGACTGAGGTCAGCATCACCATTGCTGCCAAGCGACAAAACGTCAGCCACATTTCTCACCAGCACTTCCATTTGGTTAACACAAGGCCAGAGTTGAAACTGAAATTTTTTCATCCCTTCAAGTTTTGCCTCCAACAAAAACTTTCTCCAAATCACCCCTCACACTACATGCTGTTTTTTGCTGCTCCCAGCGCGTTGACTGGGTCCGGTAGTGGCTTGACACAGTCACCTGGAAGCTCTGCTCCAATGCAAGGCCCTTCACAGCCCCTACATAATTTGTCCACGCTGACTCTGCATCTGGTCCTGCTCCACCCTGCCCGGGACTGTCTTGCGCCATTAGCTTGCAACATTGTGTGCTCTTTGAATCCTCGTCTCCAGGGTGCCCAGCCCTCGCTGCCAGACAGTGTCAGCGCCGTCTTTTGGATTGCATTGAAAAGGATGTCATTATTCTGTTACCTCCAGAAGCGTAGTTATCTTTCATTCTGCACATCTCCCATGAGTTCCTCATTTATTTTTCTTTCGTATGCTTGGCCAGCATACTCTGCCTTCGGTTCATTTATATTTTTGTCCTGGGGCCTGTGCAGCCTGTGTCTAATATTTTTCTTCCTCAGGGATCTAGAAACCTACTACGAACACAGCATCCAGCCGTGGCGGGCATGGGTCAGTGGATTGAGTGCTGGCAGGCGAACCAAAGGGTCACCAGTTCCATTCCCAGTTGGGGCACAGGCCTGGGTTGCGGGCCAGTAGGGGGCGCATGACATGCAACCACACACTGATGTTTCCCTCTTTTTTTCTCTCCCTTCCCCTCTCGCTAAAAATAAATAAATAAAAATTTTTATAAAAGAAAAGAATGCAGCATCCTGCTACATGGACTTGCCACTTGCTGCCTGTGCTGCATTTTGCAGGATAGTCTCTGCTTCTAATGTCCCATCTAAGTTTTATGTGCATCATCTTATTTCTAGTCCCGCTTTGAGACGGGGAAAATAAAGTTATCAGAACCTGATCCCAGCTTTTAAGAAACCCCCATCCCGCCGTTTGAGACAGAACCACCAAACAAAAGCCAAAGCCGCAGACAAACAAGCGTCAGGGTGACAGATAGACCCGGGAGCGCTATATCATGTCAGAGCAGCTTTGGGCCAGGAAGGCAGGGAAGTCTCACTGCGGGGCGATACCACAGCCACGGCCTTGGCCGAATATTCCGCCCATTCCCAGCTCTAAAGTGCTAAACTTGTGAACATCCTAGGGGACATGTGTGTCGGCTAGGAGCTGGGGGCACTTGCTGGTCCTGGAGGAAGGGCAACCGGCACGGTTGCGTTCTGCAGGCGTGTGTTTGCCTTCGCACGCTGGCAGTGCTGCCCATGTGGCCCTTGTGGGCCTGCAGAATGTCATCAGTAGGAAGTCAAGTGCTTCCAGCAGACGTGAAACGGAAGTGTTGACAGAGACTCACTCACTGGGAGAGTGAGATCCAGGGTCAGTCGGCTCCCTTGATCCCAGCACCCCATCCCCACTTCCTGTTGCCTAATAAATCACTTACCGTGCGGGACCTGGCCGCAAGCCCACGGGAAAGGAGTCAGACAGGCTGAGGTGCTGCCTCTGCCTCTGATGTCCTGGGAGGTTCCTGGACCTTTGCTTTGCCACCTGCAAAAGAAAGTGATTGGAGTACGTGAGTGGCTTTTTATGCTTTTAAAAATAGCCGCCTTTTATCGACAAAATCTTACACAAAGCCATGGCCTATAACAGAGTCAAAGCAAAACCACACTGGTTAAGTAGGCAGGGAGGTCCGGTTAGCTCTCCCTCCGCGGAACCCGAGGGCGCGGATAACAGAACCGGAGCCCTGGCCTTGGGCCCAGGCCGACCTCTGGCTCTGATATTTGGGGGCGGACGGTAGGAGATGTTCCCGTTTCTGTTTCTTTTACAAGGAAATGTAATCTCATTCTCCTTTTCTGATGTGAATAAAAGAAAAGTAAGTGGTGCTTGGTCATGGGTTGAGTGGCATCAGTTGGCTCTTCTGGCTGCAGGAGGGTAGAGAGCAGACAGAGGCCGAGGGGGTGTACTCAGAATGGCTGCCCTTGCACCCTGCTGACAAGCAGCAAAACAAATGAACATGAAGAAAGAAGATAATGTGCTTCCTGACAAGACACCAGCCCCTCCTCCGCTATCCTCACCTCTGTGAAAACATCAAGGGGGTCCGTGAGCTCCTCTTAGAACCCTGTTCCTAAACCCTGGAAGGCTCTAGGCAGGAGACGGAAGTATGGTCCGGAGGGAAGAAGGACGAGGAAGCTGTACTGCCTGAGGTGAAGCACTTGGCAGAGGGAAGGCGTGGGTGTTGACTTTGGAGGGTCAGCCTCTGCATTCCTGTGCACCTCCCTGGGGCCCTGGTGGTGGCTGGCCTCAGTCACCCTCCCCACTGCCAGGGCCTGATCTCAAAACTAATGTGATAATCCCTGGGCTTACTCCAGTTCCAGGCTGTTTGCTGCCACAAAGTGTGTGATGCCCTAGAAATTACTAATTCTCACTGGCCCCCAAAGGGGAATTCTGTTATTGACTTCACAGGAAGTCCACTTTTTAAAAAGTTACAGGGCAATAAAAATGTAAACATGCACCTTGGGAAGCCGTCCCACCCCACCCCTCTCCGCTCACCTGAGTTCCTTTTCCTCCTCCTCTTCTTATCCGGAAATGGGGTAAAAGAAAGGGGTTGGATGAGCTTGTTTCTGGAAAAGAGGTTAGGAGAGAAGAAGAACCATTCTTCTCTTTCAAACATGTCCATGCCCTCCACTCAAGACCTGTGTCCCTCTGGTTGACGTGAATATTAGTGTTCTGTCTTTCCTAGAGCCCTGCTGGAAAAGAAGTTTCTTTGGAGGCTTCTAAGCATTAAACAATGTGCAAAGTATAAGCATTACTTAGTTCCGAGATGAGTCCATTTAACTAATGAAAATACGAAGAAGCCAAGATATATTGTGTTCATTCAGCTATTTCCAAGGAATGCATACAGCCCCACTATACTGAATCCAACTTGAGAAGAAAGAAATGCTGTCTTATTCCACACACAGCTACTTGTCTGATTTCAGAAGCTCTACCAAAATGCTCCAATTACAATGAGTCGTCTGTTGGAGAAATCAGGCCTTGATCTGGAAACAACTAACAAGGACGCCAGGCTCTCATCTTAAAACAGGAAATTAGCCATTAAAAAAAAAGTACAGACTCAGAAGAATTTTAGAGGGAAAGGAAACTTAGATGTATAACAAACTATGTTGAGCCCAGTGGCTTAAAACAACAATCACTTGTGTAATTCGTGTGCCTGCAACTTGGACAGGCCTTGATGGGGTTGGCTCATCTCTACCCCACGCGCCCAGCTGCGGTGGTTCCCTGGGGTTAGAGGATCACTTCCAAGATGACTTACTCACATGACAGGCGAGTTGGTGCTGGCCGTGGGCCGGGAGCCCTTTTCTCTCTCTGTGGGCCACTGCGTGGGCTGCAGAGTGGGCGGTTCCCTCAAGTCAGAATCCCAAGGCGTAAGATGTAGACGCTGCCAGTTTCAAGGGCCTGATTCTGGAGGCCGGCGTCACGTCCACTAAATTCTATTGGCCAAGCAGCCTTTGAAGCCAGGTTCATGGGAAGGACATTAACCCAACCCCTCAATGGAAGGCATATCAAAGAAATTCGAGACTATGCTTTTTAACCACTAAAACCTGAGATACCGAGTTGGGGGAGGGGGACTTCAGAGGAGGGACAAGAAGCTCTGAAAGCAGCCGTGAGAAGCCCTGAGAATAGTTATGCCACCCCACACCCAGTGGTGTGGAAGCTGCAAGACGAGCTGGCTGCAGGGGAAGCAGTGTCCTCTGGGTGAACCACCGTCCTCCTAGAGCAAGGAGATGAAGGAGCATTCATAGGAGCGTTTAAGAATGCAAGGATTTGTGCAGGTCACCACTGTGAATTGCGTAATTGGAGAAGCACAGCTACACCTAATGTAACAGAGTGGTGCAATGCGAGAGCCTGGGGCTTGTGCTGGCCACCCCTAGGGGCTTAATGAGGTTGAGCCCCCTGTATTCAGGACAAGTAGCAGTGGGAAGATATATAATAGTTGAACACCCTGCTTAAGGATTATCCATTAGATACGCACACAGCAAGCATATGGGGACTAAAACTTGATCCAGAATTTGTAAAGTACTCCTATAAATCAATGCAAAAGAGAAAACTCAGGAAAGAAGGGAGGGAGGGGAAGGGAGGGGGACGGGAGGGAAGGGAAGGGAGAAAGAAGTAAAGAAAGAAAGAAGGCAAGAGCTGGCAAAACATGGAAAAGACAGATGCAATTCACAGAAAAGAATATCTCAATAGCCAATGAACATAAGATGCTCAATTTTACCAGAAATCAGGAAAATACAAATTAAAGCCACAGCAAAATACTGTCTCACTTCCATCAGATTGGGGGTGGAAATCCAAAGGCCTAATCGCACCGTGAATCGGTGAGTGCGAAGCCAGCAACGGCTTTTTAACAACACGGCAATTTAACATGTCTGTGTGTGAGCAACTTGGATTCTAGGTACATGGCCCTAGAGAAACATACAAGCATGTCCCTGGACAGTATTTTTGTGGTAGTGAAAAATTACAAGCCACCACATGGCCGTGAGCAGGGGAATAGACAAATATAACATGGAGTGACCGTGTCCTGTGCAGGAGTACTGTGTGGCAACATAAGTGAACGAGTGAGAACTATGCGTGTTAGCATGGACGGCTCCTGGAAACCTACACGACAAAGCACGCCAGGGCACGTTGAACGTGACACCGTTCATGTAACTTTAAAAATCGGTAAAGCAGCACTGTATATCGTTTTAGAAATTCTGACTCTCCTACTTATCATGTGACCTTGGGCAAATTAGTAACTTCTCTGAGCTCCGGTTTCCTCCCCCGTGATGCAGGAACAACAGAGACGCCCACCCTGGAAAGCGCTGAGGTGGCGTGAGTAGGGTATGCAGGGAGTGCGGAGAGCAGTGGCCGGCACATCACGGGCACTGCGTGTGGCAGTCACGGTGACTATCACATGTATAGAGAGATATGCATGGGAATGCTAAAACCCTACCAGCCCACTTCATGGCCCTGACTGCTGTTGGAGCGGGCCGCGCAGATCTCACATCTGACCATAACGTTTTATTTCTGAAGCTACGAAGGTTTGACTCTCCCATGGAGACTCTCAGGAAGAAACACATGGGGGCTGTGAATACATACCTTCGTGGCTGCCATGGTAATACTTTTGACACCTTCCCATGTTGGAAAAGACAGAAGCCAACTCCAAGACTTGCCCTGGCTCCTTAAGGCGTACCTTAAGATGAGTTCACGCCCCCTTCTTACTATCTAGGAATGGGAGGGGCGATTATTCATGTGTGTGACTTATCAGTAGATGAAGAATCAGAGACTGTTTTCAGTGACAGACTTCCAGTTTACTAGAAATTATAAAGTTAACCTAACACCCCCCTCCCACCCCCTAAAGTAAGATTCATCATGTTAATTATAGGGACTGTTAGGACACAGGCTGCTCTATTGTTCAAGGAACATTCTCTAGACTCCTTTTCTGGGCCTTATTTGCAGGGACAGATGTTGCGCTCGTCACTGTGAGTCCCAGCCAGCACGGCTCCGAACCGGACACGGTGAGGCGGCGAATTGACAGAGCTGCCACGCCAAGCTTGGACCACCTCTGAGGAAGCCTGTCGGCCCCTTGCTAGAATGAGAATCCTTTTGGTTAAGAACATTGAAGCTTCTCTTGGTTGGGATTGAAACAAGGGCTTTTGGAAATCCCATCAAAGAAATGGCGAACTTGCCCAGTTTCATGGGAGGGATATGGTCAAAGAGTAATATTTGAACTGAATCCCTCACCTGCCAAGTTATTCACAGGCACACTCCCCATTCTCCTCTGGGCAGGGCAGTACCTGCCTCATTTGTAAAGCAGCAACTGAGGACTAAAGAGACCAAGGACCGAGGGCAGGCCAGAACCTAGGGTCCTGGGAGTTCGGCAGGAACAGACTTCGCCCTTGTGTGCAGGGTCTGCTCGGTGCCCAGCCCACCCTGGGTCTCAGTGTCTGTCAGTGATCCAGCATCCACCCTGAAAGGATGACCACTGGCAGCAGACCTAGGCCTGGTGGCCAGCGGGTCAGCCTGTGACCATTCCCAAGCTCTTCCCAAAGGCCCACAGATACCCAGCTATTGCCACAATCCTGGGTAAGGACCTGGACCAAGGCGGAGGCACAGTCACGGTGCAGTTTACAGACCTTCCTATACAGTTTCCCCACCCAGACCGGCTTGGCTTTCTCCAGATGGCGTGACTCACTTCTGTTCTTTCCACCTGAGGGAGGGAGTGGAAAAGGCTCTATACCTGAGCTGTTACAAGAAAGCATCCTGCTTCCTTGCAGGAACGGCAGACCGCTAGCTCACCCTGAGCCAAAGTGTCCTCTCTGGCCCCAGGATTGGTTTCTCCTCACCTGAAGTTCCCTGCACCTGTCTCCGTTCTCTTCATCCTCCAAAGGGCACCGGAGAGGTGGCCCCTACAGAGCGCCGACACGTGTGCCTTCCGTGTTTGCGCTCCCTGAGCCCTCACAATAACCTGTGTGGCAGGGTCCCGACTTCCATTTCAGAGGCAGAAAAGGGAGTCTAGATTAAGTGAGGCTCCAAAGGTCCATAGTAAGTGGCAGAGTAAGTAGTTGTGGCCGAGTCTGTTAGTCTAATTGTAAACCTGGGATTTTTATGACTGTGTGTACACACTGTGTGGACCTAGTCAGCCTGTGATGTGCTTCCTAATGACTTAGAGGAATAAAAATGACAAAAAGCGTGCACAAAGGAAAATACCTCACAAGCACATAAGTAGGGCACGTTCCGCTTAATATCATGTGGATACTCTGTAGGAAAAACATCATGATGAGAAACTGTGTCGGGGCGAGGGGAATAAAAGGGAAGCGGTTAGAATCAGTGGGAAATGAATGCGGAGGCCTGCTTCACCCCCCTGGGGTCCGAATGAAGTTTCATGGCTGGTTTCCTGTCTTCCCAACAATATGTTACCACTTGTTTTGCTCTGACCGCCTGTGATGGCTGTTGGGATGGGACTTCCAAGCTCTGACATTGAGAATTCCTGAAAAGCCCTGAGGAAGAGTCTGACTGGGGAGGAGCGGGTGGCACCGGTAACTACGGAGATAAACGCACGGGTCACACAGAGAGTGGGTCAGGAAGAAGAGGGGATTGAGGGTCCCACGCTGAGTCCTGAGAGACAAGTAAGAGCAAGATAACGGGTACAGAGCCTCCTAGCCTTGGGGAGCAGCCCGAGCCGAGAGGTGGAAAGCAAGACGCACTGTGAGGTTAGGGATAACCACGCATAATCTGGTTTTCCTGCAGCATAAAGTACCAGGTGGGAAGTTAAAAAAAGATAAGGCTGAGCAGACAGGTGAGGCTCAGGAGACGGAGCCCGTTGGGCCACGGCGAGGCCTGGGCAGCGGAAGCCCGCTAAACAACCTTAAGCAGACAAGTAACAGGGTCACGTTTGCATTTTCAGGCAGGTGGCCTTGGTAGATGGGCAAGACTTTGGGGTGGAAACCCAGGAAAGAGACTCTTGCAATTGTCCAGGCAAGAGATGATGAGGGACTAACTCAAACCAATGACAAGGACATCAAAAGCGGGGAAAGACACTCGCAAGGAGATATTTGGACGTTGGAATCACGAAGACTTGATGTGTGACAGGATACAGCAACTCTGTCAGAAGATGACAATGGTTTGGGTCACACTCTTGGGGTTCCCATGTTGGTCACTTCAGAGGCAGAAGTACCAGGGCTGACACAGCGTCAGGGCTAGCCCACTGCACCTTCTCGCTTCGTGTCCATGGTCACTCGTTAGGGGTGTTGTCACTCTTCCTTGCCACAGGGCTCAGGTGGGGGACCATTCTGGTTTACTCCAGTAGCACTTCCTAACTCAGGATCTCAGGATCAGGGGTTGGAGTTATGCACCCTCTTCCACATGGAAGAAACCTCAGGGATCTTTAAGCAAGTTACCTGGTCTTCCCCCCAGAGCTCTGTACTCCACGAAGCTTCGTAGCTTCAATACATCAATAAAAAGTGGCACAACGCCTCTCACCAGGACAGGAAGCTGCCTGTCCTATGTCTGTGAGTTCATGCTGTCATAGTCCAGAAATGCAAGGGCATCTGTCTTTCACATCTCCACATAAAAACAAAACAGGGCAGGAAAGAAATGCTGAACACTGAAATAACTAAGGAGAGGATCTGAAAGGCTGGATTCTCACTTTAAGTGAGGTTAGTGTTGCCCTGAGTTTCATCAAGCTAATTTAAAACAATAGAATATTATACACAGACACTGTTTTAATGTACAGCACATCTAAGCCAAAGATCAACTCATAAAAGAATAATTGGCGACCCCTAGAAAGCAGTACTGGATCTTTGACCCTTGCCCTTCATGGGGATTAGAACATTTGCAAGGAGGGTCATGTCCTGAGCCAAGTCCCGCGAGGCTCCGAGAAGAGGTAGGGAGAATGAGGATTTCCTTATTTCAGGTCTGGGGGGGCTATGACTTTGACCTTCTGACAGGTACTGGAAGAAGCAGCAGGCCCAGGGCAGTGATGCCAGGTGTACTTGAACCTAGTTCTTGGGGCACCGGTCTAACTGGCATCTTTCTCTGTCCTCTGCCCAGATGGGGCCGAGTGTCAACTTGTCTGACAACAGAGCTGAGCCAGGAGCCAGACGTCTTTCGAGGTCTTTCCCAGCTCTGAGATTCTTGCTGCGACTTCGTGCCAGGGAAAGCCCCAGCCCCAGCATGGCTCTGATCACCTGGATGCTAGCATAGACACCCTGCGGGGCACACATACTTGACGGGGATCCTCAGCGGAATGGCATGCAGAGAATGTGGTAGAGCTCACAAGTGAAACTAGGACAGTTGCTTTGGCCCTGGTGGAGAGAAAAATTGTTCAAATACTTTAAGGTTTTGAATAACTAAAAAGGTACATGCCTAGGCATCAGGTTAGGGGAAATCAGTTTCAGGGAATCGAAATTGGGTCAGGCTTCTCCAGATGACGTGGGAGATGCTGAAAGCCATAGGAGGCTTAGGGCAGCTAGGTTCGGGGTCAGTGGCTCAACTGGCTTCCTGGCGGGACGCTGTCTCTTCTCCTGGGGTACAACCGGGCACATCTGCAGAACACAACGGGTCTAGACCACTCGGGCAAAGGGAACACAGCTTGCTCTAACTGCTCTGCCCCGAGCCTTACTGTCCTCAGAGCAACACCTTGTCCTCACACCGCGTTGTCCACGCAGCTCCTTCTAAGTCCATGTTTACAGCCTGGGCACTCTCACTGTCTTTCCCACCCACAGCAGACACTCAGACCATTTCCCTTGGGCCCCTTCTCTTTGCCTCTCTGGAGCATGACCCTGCCAAGGGACTGCCTTAAGCAAATGCTGCTTTATAGAAATATCCACTGGGTTTTCTTTTTGCCAATTCAAATATTCAAATAAATTAAACCATATCTTAGAAAATCTGTTTCTTCTCAACCCAGATAAATTCCATGGAGTTTTTCTTCTTTCTTCAAAGTTAGTGATTTCCACCTCTTCGACTCTCTTCATCACATCAGCCAAGGCGAGTTTCCCCATCAAGTTCTCAGAGAGCTTGTGGGCATCAGCACAGCCAGCTGCTGACTTTTGGTTTATAATGTCCTTGGGAAAGATTGGAGAAATTGTTAGGGTGAAAAACAAGTTGAAGAAAATTATATGATATCCTTCCAGATGTGTATGCACCTAAGCAGACCCTGGAATGACGACAGCAGGAACCAGCTATCCTTCCCTTTTGGATAAACAGGGGCCTGACTCACCTAAGATAACAGGAGAGGCCCTTTGACATGTCTTGTATTGTTGATCTGGTGATGCTGAACTCATTTAGCTCTTCCTTGTCTGGGAAATTGGCTGTTACAGAATAGTCCCGGGGATGTAAAGTACAGCATAGGGGATATAGTCAATAACATTCTAATAACTATGTGTGGTGTGAGAGGGGTGCTAGGTGTATTGGGGCGAGACCTTAGTAAGTTATACAATGTCTAATCACTGGGTTATACACCTGAAACTAATATAATATTTGTATGTTAAGAATAATTTTAAAATTAAAAAAATTATTTAAAGTAAAAAAGGAAAAAGACAAGAGGAAAGAAAAACCTGCTCCCTTCACAGGAGATTCCTCTGAGTGCTGATTTCGTGCTGACTGTGGACTCAGAATTGATTCTGAAGACACACAGACTGGCGTGGGCACCAGACCAATACTCATCAAACACCTGAGTCTCAGGAAAGCTACGGCAGCTTGCTCCCCGAAGGAAATCTCTCTTCATTTCCCCAAATTAAGTGCTTATTGTGGCTTTCCTTTGCTCTCTAAAGGTTTTACTTCTCAACACTTTGCCTCGAGAAGCGATTTACTGTTGAAAAAATTTAAAAAAGCAAACACAGTTTTTAATCAGGTCCTTCACTCATCGGGACGGGAGACCTCTGTGAGTACAGTGCATCCTGGATTATTCCTATTAATACCATCGTTCCAGTGAACATGGGGAAACATGGGTCATGGCAGTGCCCATAAGTTGGCGACCGGCATTTAGTGAAAGCTCATCAGAAGCAGTTTGAGTAAATTGGAAAAATCATCAGTGGAATAAAGGCATGTGACGTCTTGGTGGTGATTTGTGGGACTCTCTCCACAAGCCAGGAAACTACTGTTTTCCTCGCTGCTGTATTTGTCCTTCTTCAAAGCGAGCTTAGTTACAAGAACTGTGCTCTCAGATTGTTTGGGCCTTAATTTTTTGTTTATTGTTAAATTTTTGTTCTTTGGGAGAGAAATTAGGGCTGGAGGGGAAGTATTATAATGTCAACCGTGGTATCTTATTATAGGAAAGATTGATTTAAGATGTGTTGAGTCAGGCGCATAATACCTTACAAAAGGAGAAAGTCTGAAGTCGATGCAGCAGTGGCCCCTGTTTCACTGATGTTAGCCATGAAGTGACCCCTGGACATTGTGCGGGCTCTAGAGGAAGCCACTGGATTCCAGTCCTGGCTCTTACTATACTAGCACTGTGACCACAAACAAGTTACTTAACTTTAAGCTGAATTTCTGTATCTGTGAAACCGATGAATGCCAGGACTTGTCTCTTAAGGTTGACCTGACTCTCACTGTATGTGAGCATGAAAAGTGGTACCCGAACAGAGTACAGGCTCAAAAACAGTTAGCTTCATACACATTTCCTTTCCTCAGTTCTCTAGGAAATCCAAAGTTCTCCTGATATTCCCAGGGTTCCTTTGTAGATGCCTCATAGCAGGAGGTGCAGAGAAAATTGAAGAGCAACCCAAGACTTTCGGGCAGGGGAGAAGGACTTGGTTTGGACCAGCTGTTGGTCTTCGTGATGAAAGAAATTTTCAGGGCAAAGAGCATTCTCTGGACGTCTGGGAAAGGTGGGGACAGCCAATGGCAGAGCCTCTGGACTAGAGGAAGGGGCGCTTCACTGCGAGGAACGGGCCTCTTTAAAGGCCAGCTCCCCAGGGCCGCAGCCCGCCCCCATGCGTGTGAGTCACAGTTCCTGCCCCTCTCTTTCTGTCACCTCCTGCACTCTCAGCCTCTCAGTCCTTGGTGTATTTTTTTCTTCATAGTACTTCGTATTCTTAACCTGTTCTTTACATTTCTTACTTGTGTGTTCATTATTTCAGGTCAGGCTGTCTTTTTGTGACGTTAAGTTACACAAGGGCAGAGGAGTGTGTCTGTTTTGTTCACTGATGTATCTTCAAAGCCTGGAACTGTGCCCAGCGTATTGTAAGGCCTCCCTAAATATTTGTTGAACAAATGAAGGAATAATGAAAAGAATAATCCTGAATGGAACAGGGGAAAGTAGAGAGGTTCCGTGGGGTCCCTCGCTTTTTAATTACTGAGACCTCTTTCAGTTGATTCCAAGACCCCCCCGATGCAGTAGCTGAGGGGGAGAGGACAGGACTGAAAGAAACAGGAGAGGAGGAGAAGTAGAAGACCCGCTCTCAGATGCTTTTAGTCTCACTTGAAAGCTACCCTCAGGCAGAGTCCTCGCATCTCAGCTTTCCCTTTCCACTTCCCCAGTCGCGGGACCAAGCTGACGTGAAAGGACTATAGCTCACGTCCATGTGCTGCCAGTACCCAGAGACGTGTGAGAATCTGTGCAAAGCAAGCCTGAGGGCAAAATCCCTCTCAGCCACACCCTCGCCCCAGGCAGGGATGGGTGTCATGGTGTGCGGCTTTATGCCGCATTGAACAGAGATGTGTGGGCACCTCTGTGGGACGTGCCAGACTCTCAGAGTGCTGTCTTAGCGCCCTTCACTCCTGGACCCTGTCGGCTTCGCAGTGCGTTTCACTGTAGTTGTGTGTGTGATGAGTATTGATGAGAAAGCCTGGGATACTTTGGTCTAGTTGTTTCCAGAAGATAGAGCCTACCCAACACTGACCAGTGGAAAACCCACTGGTCAGTGGCCTTTATAAGGTGCGTAGCTCTACAGTGACCACCTAGCTGACTACACTTCATCTATAGCCAGAAGAGAGCTGCAGAGGAGAGCAATTTGAAGCTGTGTGGTTTTTTGAACATTGCCAAGAGCTGCACGCGCACCAGCCCCCGACTGTCCCCACAGCCCAATGTCCTTCTAGGCTCTAGCTCACTACCAGCAACGGATTGCCTGCACCTCCTGTTGTCACCTCTCCTGAAAATACCTTCCTTTCCTGCCGGCCTGACAGCCCTGGGGTCTCTTTGTGACACTGCTTAATTCCTCCCCGATCCGTGGTTCATTCTGGGTAGCTGGCTTCTCTTACCTCACCCTCCTCTGGACCCTTGAACTACTGTCCTTGCCCTGCTCCAGGCTGGTGGCAGTGGTGTGAGCAGTGGCCAGCATGGCGATGCTGGACAAATCACTGTACCTCTCTCTCTCTTTCTTTTTCTTTTTTGTTTCTCCTCCTTGACTCCAGTTCCCTCCATGTCACTCCTATACGAAAATGAGTATGCTGAACAATGAAAGTGACCATGTCATTCCTTATCCTAAAAGCTGCTGTTTTTCTCTAATTGCCTGTGAGATAGAATCCAAACCATCTTAGCATAGCAGTTGAAACTCTTCACAGTCTAATCCCAACTCACCTTTCTACATTCTCCCCCTGATAACGTGTCCCATATATTTTGCTCTTTGAAACGTCACTTTACTCTGTGGAAACTGCAGGCCTCCTGACATGCTGTCTCCACTCCTTGTGATAGCCTTCCCCCCGCCTCCCCAGCACCCCATCTTTATCTAATGTTCTAGAACTCCATTTCAAAATTGCCTTCTCAACATCTCTACACGACTTTGTTCGTATCGCTATAGTTATCATTAATATGCTTCTCTCCAGTAACACTTAACACATACCCCTTCATTCATTCATCAGACATTTATTGGCCATCGGTTATGCTTCAGGAGTCAATGCTAGGTGCCTGAGACGCTGAGATGAAAAATATCTCAAAAAACTCAAGGAATTTCCAGTATATTGGAGAAAAGTGACAAGTAATGCATAATCACAGTGCCGTGAAGTAAATACGGGGCTGAACGCGTGTGTCGAATGCTATGGGAACCTAGAAGAAGACAACAAGCCCCCTGCTTGCAAAAGGAGGAAGTTAGAAAAGTTTTCATGGGTGAAATGATAATTATTAATATGTCTGTTTCCCAGTTCAACTTTGAATTCAACAAGAACAGGAACTATATCTTAATCACTTTTCTGTCCCTTGTGACAGACTTATTGAATTAATTAGTTAATATGTAAATAAAGGCCTAAAGGGATCAAAGTAATTTTCAAACTCCAAGACTATAAAAGCCGCCTTTGTGGATGTCACTGATACATTACAATGACAATGTTTTAAACTCTAAGGACTAAGATCAAAGACTAGTTAATGAAAATAAGGCTTGTAGGATAAATTTTTCTCTCCTGTAGCAAAGCAGCCCTGGATATAAGGGTTATAAAGCCTTAACACAGGCTGCAGAATTGAAGAGCAGGAGCAAGACAGAGGAAAAGGGCCCAGTGGGCCCAGGAAGTGACTTGGTAAACGAGGTAAAGGAGAGAGCGAGAGAAGGATGTAAAACTGATTCAGATTTTCTCCACTTCTCTCAAGGAAGCGAACGGGGTATAACGAGACCTCAGGGTTGCATAGTCCCAGCTTTTCGTGTACAGGAAATGCAGGATTAGAGCCCAGAGTTAACACATCACCACACGGACACACAGAGACAGATCTAGACTGTGGACAGTCTACAAGTCAACTTATGTGGTCCCATCTAAAAGCCAATTTCATAAAAACGAAACCTAAAATGGTGTGGGACTGTTCTAAATTTAAAGAAATTGAATTCTAATCAAAAGACATTTTAGAGACAACTGGGAGCAATTAAATTATTAATTAGATATGAAAAGACACTATGATATCACTGTTAATGTTTTAGGTGTGCTGGGCTATCGTTTATGTAGGAGAATATTCTTATTTGGGGGACTAAGAATAAGTCATGATTAATTTACTTTCAAATGGGTTCAGGAGAGAGAGAAATTGATAAGCAAATTTTCTAAACTCTGAACAATTGTTGTATGTAGATTGTATATCTAATAGTGTTTACTACACTAGTCTGTCACCTTCATAATCATAACATCATTTCATTATGAAAATATAAGGTAAAACATTAATAAAGCAAATTTCTTAATGCAAAAAAAAAAAGAAAAAGAAAACCAAATCAAGTAGCTAAACCACAGTCCCAGGATAATTCATCGAATTTTATTTATTTATTTTTAAGTGTATTTTATTGATTATACTATTGCAGTTGTCCCATTTTTTCCCCTTTGCCCCCCTCTGCCAGGTACCCCCCTTAGGTCATGTCCATGGGTCATGCATATAAGTTCTTGGGCTTCTCCATTTCCTATACTATTCTTAATATACCCCTGTCTATTTTGTACCTATCAATTATGCTTCTTAATCCTTGTACTTTCTCCCCAATTCTTCCCCTTTCCCCTCCCCACTGATAACCCTCCAAGTGATCTCCATTTCTATGATTCTGTTCCTGTTCTAGTTGTTTGCTTAGTTTGTTTCTGTTTTTGTTTTTTAGATTCAATTGTTGGTAGTTGTGAGTTTGTTGTCATTTTACTGTGAATAGTTTTGATCTTTTTCTTAAATAATTCCCTTTAACATTTCATATAATAAGGGCTTGATGATGATGAACTCCTTTAGCTTTACCTTGTCTGGGAAGCACTTTATCTGCCCTTCAATTCTGAATGATAACTTTGCTGGAGAGAGTAATCTTGGATGTAGGTTCTTGCTTTTCATCACTTTGAATACTTCTTGCCCGTCCTTTCTTGCCTGCAAAGTTTCTTTTGAGAAATCAGCTGATAGTTTTTAGGAACTCCTTTGTAGATAACTCTCTTCTTCTCTCTTGCTGCTTTTAAGATTCTCTCTTTATCTTTAACCTTTGACATTTTAATTTTGATGTGTCTTCGTGTGGTTGTCTTTGGGTCCAACTTGTTTGAGATTCTCCATGCTTCCTGGACCTGCATGTCTATTTCCTTCACCAAATTAGAAAAGTTTTCTTTCATTATTTTTTAAAATAAGTTTCAATTTCTTGCTGTTTCTCTTCTCCTTCTGGCATCCCTATGATTCAGATATTGGCATGTTTGGAGATGTCCCAGAGTCTTCTTATTCTGTCCCCATTTTTTTGAATTCTTGTTTCTTCATTCTGTACTGGTTAACTATTTATTGTTTCCTTATGTTCCAAATCACTGATTTGAACCCTGGCTTCCTTCCCTTCACTGTTGGTTCCCTGTGGATTTTTCTTTATTTCACTTAGTGTAGCCTTCATTTCTTCCCTTACGCATTTGCCGTACTCAAGGAGTTCTCTGAGTATCCTTATCATCACTGTCCTGAGCTCTTCATCTGATAGGTTGGCTATCTCCATTTCACTTCGTTCTTTTTCTGGAGTTTTGATCTGTTTTTTCATTTGGGCCATATTTCTTTGTCTCCGCAATTTGGCAGCCTCCCTGTGTTTGTTTCTGTGTATTAGGGAGAGCTGCTTTGATTCCCTGTCTTAGTGCACCTGTTATGTTGCAAGGGGTAGAGCCTTAGCTATTCGCCAGGGGGGAGCAACCTGATTCACTGCTTTGTGGCTCTGTTTGTGGGGGAGGGTCAGAGAGGGAATAATGCTTGGCTCTCTCCTCATTCCCAGTCACTTCCCTCACTTGCCATATGCAACTGGCACCCTTCTAGCTGCTGCCGTAGTGCTGAATCCCAGAGTGGGTAGGTTTGTGTATGTTCTAGGACTGTGCGGGTCCTTAAAATGGACTCTTCTAAGAGATTGGAAGTTTCTCCTGCCACCCCAGCCCCCACTGGTTTTTACTGCCAGAAGTTATGAGGCTTCATTTTCCTGGCGCTGGAACCCTGGGCTGTGCGGTCTGGCCTGGGGCTGGGATCGCTTGCTTCCCAGGTGTCCCTCCCCGTTTTTATCCACTACATGTGAACGTGGGATTGCCCGTCCCACCGGCCGCCACCCCTGCAGCCTCCCCACCACTGCCTTGCCACCACCACACCATGTCTTCTCTGCCCCAGCTCCCCATCTCCTCCCCTCCTACCCGTCTAGATGAATATTTCTTTTTTAAATCCTTGGTTGTCGGACTTCTGTTTTCTGACAGTTCTCGTCATTTTCAGTTTTGAAGTTAATCGTGATCCTCTTATGGTTGTACAAGGAGGTGGAGTGTATCTACCTGTGCCTTCATCTTGACCGGAAGCCCAACTTACCGAGTTTTAGACCACAGTCTCTCTGGCCAACAAAAGTTTCAGCCTCTGAGAATCCTCTGACTCTAAGTAGAAATGATCATTTTTTGGCAAACATGGATTATCTTGATCAAGTTCTGTGATGTTTCAAAGAGGTAAAGACTGTGAGGCCTGAATTACAAAGATGCTCACATCTCCAAGTTTGATTGTGGGAAAGGTAAACAGGTTTTATAGGATGAAGTCACAAAGAAACCAGAGTGCATGTCCAGTTTTACACAAAACTGCATGCTGGATGTCCGTGTGGCGACAGTATTTTCTATTGATTAGACTTGTTAACACAGCTCTATGTAAGGTGCCTATCCAAAACTTAAGAAACTCCTAGGAGTCCTGCCAAATTAGGGAGGCTGGATGAGCCAGTCAGTAACATTGCCCAGATAGCAGCTACCTTGGGAACGTTGCAGAAATTCATTTGCATGCTGTTTAATCTTTGTTGCTAGAACCTAACAAAAGCTAAGTGCACTCAATGGGAGTTAAGTGGTGGGCCCTAAAGTCTCTTCCACATGTTCTTTCATTTGTATTGTGTTTACCCTTGAGAGGGCTGACTGTGTACAGTGGCAAAGCATGTGCACCCCCATGATTTCTTGTCCTGGGGATGAAGGGCCATAAACCTGACCTTCCCAGGGCTCCCTGGTGCATTCTAGGAGGTGTCCCCCCAGAATGCTCCTCCAGCTGGCCTTGGGATTGGCTTTGCCAGAATGGGTGTTGGAACCTCTACCCACACAGGAAGGTATCTAGACTCCCTGCTCACTGGAAATCCTTCCCAGAAATGAGACTTTCTAGGCCTGCCCAGCTCAGACCTTTTATTGCAAGCCAGGGAAATGTACCCCATTAAGAAAGAAGGAAATACCAATGCGGCTTTTCTCACATACTAAATACATGTGTCCTTCATTATCATTCTGTCTTAAGAAGAACACATCCCTTTGAACTTGGAATGATTAAGGGAAGAGAAAAACGCCCACACAAGCTAGTCCAACGCAGGAGGTCACTTTATTCTGGGGCAAGAAAATCTTCCTTTTATCTTGCATTTATCGTAAAGGTGAAACGGTTGGGTTCTGCATGTATAGAAAAGTCAAGTGACACCAATTTCCAGTGTTCAGGGATTTTTGTCATGCAAGGCATTTTGTGCCTGGTGGATAGGGACGGTTGCTGCACAAACAATTGATTTGTCCTCCGTCCCTCGCCTGGGAACAGGCCCCATGGATAGACCATGTGATCTGCACGTAAGTGCGAAGGTTATTAGCCCGGCCTGACACTTGTCTCTGACAGTCAGCTCCCTGATTTAAAATTTGAGAGCTGCCCACCCTTCCAAGAACTTCCCTGGCACCCAGGGCAGGAGAAACCATCCCCGTTTCCCACACAGCTTTATTTGATTGCACAGTGGCTGCCTTGGAGGCCCTTGGCTCTGCCGTGATCAGAGAAGAAAAAGAATAACGTCATCGAGGTCACCAAGGGTTTGTCCTCCAAAGCAGAATATCTTTTCATTCTGCCCCTTCCCCAAGCCTCTGCCACAGCCCAGTTCCCCATCCCGAGGAGCCCAGAGAGTCCGTCTCCCTCCGTCTCCATGGCTTCCTCCACGTCCTTTATTCCCCCTCCTGCTTCCCAAGGGATAGACTGAGTTTTCCTCCACTCTTTTGAATGTGGTGTATTCTCTTTTTTTTCTTGTAAGATCCATATGTATGTTCGTATGCCCTTATTGGTTGCTTAATGTATCAACACTTTTATTTTGCCTTAAAAAAATACCATTTCGTCTCCGTGTTCATGTATTCATGGTGTGTAAATTTTAGTTCTGGATTAGCTACTTCTCTTTGTGCTTTTCTTTTGTTCTAGATTTTTCAAAAGAGAAAAATAACCTTCACCAAGATAGTTGATCACTCTTATTTTCTCATCTCTTACAGCAGTTCCTGGATATACTTTTCTTCTTTAGAACTTTCTCCAGAAGCACATTGAATGTAGCATCTTTATAGGGTAAACCGGAGGCCGTGTAGGCCTAAGAATGTTGTCTATTAAGCCATTTTTAATGAAAATATAACTAGGCATACAGTTCTTAATTCAACATTCTTTTCGCTCAATGCTTTAAAAATAGAATTTCATTATCTTTTTGTATCTACTGTTGCTGTTGACAAGCCTGGCCACTTCCTCAGGGGGCACTCACGTTCTTCCTGTGGAGCGTGATACATCCAGGGGCGCCCCGTTCCCTCAGTCACACTGGGCTTCCAGCACCGTCCATGTCATAAGCTACTTAGGCCAAAGCTCTGCTCCCACACAGCCCCCTCCACACACGTTGTATGCGTCCTCAGACTTCAGCTGAGCACTGAACTGCTTTAGGCTCGGTACGTGAAAGCTGCAGCGTGTCAGAACAAGCTCAGGGAGAGAACTGGATGGGCAGGGCCTGCTAACGGGATGCCAGAAAGTAACTCATATATGGTTCACATCCAGTTCACTGTGACAGAGCCTGTGTGCACAGGCTGACTGAGACGGAGTCGTGGCTGAGAAAAACAGTCTTGATTGGCAGTTCAGTTTTGTCCCCAAGCCAATCGCAAGACTCTGACTGTGGTGATACATGAGACACACCTACTTTTCAAAATGTCTTGTTTTCCTGCAAGAGACATGGATAGTGCACTTGCAGTCAGTGACTACTGTCAATAGCTTAAATAGTAAGAAGTCCTAGCAGTATAGCGAAACTACTACCCATTCATCCACTCATTCACTTGTTCATATATTTACCCAGTCATCTACTCAATAAAAGCATTCTTGAGCCTTGCTGCATGTCGAGCCCTGTGCCAACTGAATTCCAGGGACAGGAAAGAGAGCTGGCCCATATGAAGGTGACCAAGTGGCGGGGAAATTGGTTTTAGTCCAGGAATCTCACAGATGAATGCAAGGTCATACCCAGGAGGGACACTCTGAAGGAGGGAGTGCTGTGCTCTTCAAACATGCAAAGAGGGATGAGACCTGCTCACGGGGGTCTGAGAAGGTCGTCTTGTGGAGGCGATGGTCTGAAGGGTGGGCAGGAATGACACGGACACGAAGGAGGGGAGGGTGCTCTGGCAGAGGCTGCGGTGGGAGGGATGGTGGGAGTCTGTGGGACCGAAAGAAGACCTCTGTGGCCAAAGCCCAGAAGTCACCAGGGAATGCCATGTGACTAGAGGATGGAGAAGTGGGCGGTCCTCAGGCCATGGGAGCCTCTTAAAGGCAGGGCGGAGATGTCTGTCTCTAGCCCAGAGCCAAGGGCACGCCTGGAGGTTTCTCGGCCTGGCACGCGGCAGGTCTCCCTTGGCCGCACCATGGCTTCTGTACGCCTGTAATTTTTCTGTGGGGAAGGATCATGAAGTGCAGCGACCGAGTGACTCTTCCAGAAGCCGGAAGCACGTGACCACACGTTTGCGTCGGAGCGGAGCCTCCTCACAGGCGTCGGGCAGCCTGCTGTAGAGCATCCCCACGCTGACTGCCGGACGCGCTCCGTCCGCCCGCTGTCAGGCAGAGCCCGGAGCGGGCCTCTTAAAGACAGGCTGGCCGCCCGAAGCCCTGACAATACCGGCGTGCGGCCGGGGCAAGCTAGCCGGCACGCTCCCAGTGGGTCTAGCGCTGGCACAGCCTGCCGAGGAGCGCTGCTTTGGCGCCACGCTTCATCTGCACCTTGCGCTTCGCTGCTTGGTCGCTCTCTCCCCCTCATTTCCTGCTGACTCCTTACAGCTGGAAATAAAGACATTTGAAGGTTTTCAACAGCAATAATTTCAAGATGGGCACTATTTATAAAAAATTCATCTGGCTGTTTTCTGTGTGTGTGCAACTGTTTACACATTTACCTACAAAATAGGATGATACTATTCACACTGTATTTTAATATATTTTCTAACATGTTTTTCCCACTCATCAGTATACCTTGAACACGTCTCCACATTTCCATATCAATGAGTAAACTCTTAAAAGCATCATTTCTAATGCTAATATATTTTCCCTTTGTGTAGCTACCACAATCTCTGAAAAACAATGATATCCTTAAAAATTCCTAGAATTACGATTACCAAGTAAATTAAATTCACATTTTAAGACTTTTGGTACATATTGCCAACCTACTTTACAGAACAAAAGAATGTATACAAATTTATATGCCTATTATGTGAGTCTCCTTTTCTCCAGACTTCAACCAACCTTTAAAAATTATCACGAAATTTATTGTTTAATTTAGCACTTGGGAAATTGTATGGTTTAAAATAACTTTTAAAGGTTACCTGAGTGTATCTTTAAAAGACTGACTAGCTGATACCCATTCATTTCCCAGTCTGCACAAGTGATGAAAACCCACCGTGTCAGCCGCACGCGAGCATGATTTCGACCACTGACTTGCCATTTCTGTGCACACATTGTGGCACTGGTAGCTGTTGAAGGCCAGATACTCTTTTCATTGTCTTTCTCATCCTCCCCCTTCTCCTACCAGAACGAATGTCTTCAAACTGTCCCCAAAAGGTACTGTCGACTAGACTGCCCTGTGTGCGCATTTTCAGTTATGGCTCAGGTTTTCTGTGGCCTGGCTCCCCGGGAACCCCAGTCACATAACTCCCTCCAGTAGGGGTTGCAGGCAGGGTCTCCTTGACCCCCTCTCCACTCCCTCCCTCTGCGTCGTCTTCCCACAAAAGGACCCCTCCCCCCTGCCCTGCCAGCTGCTCCTGTGGCCAGTTCCCACCCCCTCTGGGTTTGTGCCTGCTGCAGGGAAGGGAGGATCACCCTTCCGCCATGGCCTTGGTGCACCCAAGAGGGAAAGCAGGAGGAAGGGTCCCTCCAGGCCAGCAACCTCCTTCATGAGCTCCAGCCCACACTGCTGTCACCGCCCCAAGTGCTCAGCGTGCTCTTTGTCGGCTAAGCCTGTAGCTCCAGCAGCTGACGTGGCTTTCAGGGAGAGAGGGCTTGGTGGATGCCTTGTCATTAGCTATTTCCAAATCGACCCAAAGGGAAAGGCTGCTCGCTGGGGCAAGCTGCGCTGAGCCTCAAAGCCAGTTCAGTGGTTCCATTGGGTGTGCTTTGAGCAGCCTTGTGTGTTAGTTTTATACTAGCTTGCTTTAAAACATTTAACTGATGCCATTCAAGCTAGAGAGATTTGTACATTTCTTTCATAGGCAGAGAGGCTCTCAGGTTGAAATAATCCAGGATTTGAATTGGATTACCGGAAATACACCTTCTCAACTCAAGATGTGGTGCTTCCTTTTGTGAAATAGCAGGGAGGAGTTGGTCTCAATTTCCCGTCTCCAAAGGGGACAAATGTTTCAGCAGCTTTGACTCTTAAGGGAATCATTCCTTAAGTTTCCTAAAATCCATTTTGCCATACTTTGTCCCTTGGCTGCCACATCAGTATAACCAAAAGAACCAACCAAAGTTATATACAAACGTCTATAAAAGTGATTCACACTCAAAGGCACATATCCAAACTCCAGTTTTCAGGAAAGCAGCACACCCCACAGGCTACCATGGAAGAGGGCTCATTACATCCTTTTCCACCCCAAGATTCCGTGCTCAGAAGCTCGTGTTGGTGGTGAGGGAACACGTGAAAAGTTGTCCCTGCCCTCTCTGCCTAATTCTTCTTCTAATTTGTTTCTTAGTTTATGACTTACATTCAGTGAAGTTCACAGATCTTAAGGGCATAGCACTTAATTAAGCATGACCCTGATCAAGGTTAGAATAACGCTAGTTCTCAAGAGTAGCCCCCTCATGCCCCTTCCCAGCCACCATCCTTCAAAGGGAATGCCCATTTTCTGCTCTATCACCAGAGACTAATTTTGCCTGCTTTTGGACATTATGTTTAATGGAATCATACAGTACACACTCTTACATCCAGTTTTTTTCATGCAGTATTATTTCTGCGAGATTCACCTACACCATTGAGCACAGAAGTAACTTCTTCTTTTTTATTTCTTATGTTCCACTGTGCAGACATACCTCAGTTTGTCCATTCTATGGATGGATATTTGGATTGTGTCCAGTTTTTTGCTATTGTGAAAAAGCTTCTGCGAACATTCTTATATGTATTTGCTTGCACATAAACTCTCATTTCTACTGGGGATGTAACCAGGAGTGGAATTGTTGGGTCACAGGGTCATGTTTAGCTCAGAAGATACTGCCAGTTAATTTTCAAAGTGACTGACCAACTGACACGGCCACCAGCAATGCAAATCTCCATTGACTCACCAACAGTTGGTGTTGCTGTCCTTTCAACGTCATCCAACCTGCAGGGATGTACTGCTCTCTCGTTATGATGTTAATGTGCATTTTCTTGAAGACTAATGATGGTGAACCTTTTCATATGCTTCTCCCATCATTTCTTAAATACCACAGTCAGGCTTTACCTCTGTCAAAACACTGTTGTCAGTGACAAGTGGCTTCTACATTGACAGACCAGTTCTCAGTTCCCATCTCATCCTTTTGATCTCCAGAGCCACACATCCCTTGTTTTTCTCCCACCTCCCCGGCCATTGTTTCTCAATCTCCCTTTGCCGGTTCTTCTGACTCTCTCAGCATTTTAACCTAGACGTGCCCTGTCCAACTCTTTCTTTCCTCTTACCCCAACCACCTTATCTCTTTCCCCTACTTTATTTTTCTTTATTCCGATTATGACCATTAATAATGTATACTATGCCACTGTATTTGTTGTTTCACTGTTACTACAATAAGCTCCATGAAGGCAGGAGTTTTTGTCTCTCGTGTTGATGTCCCGGATATATTCCCTATACCTAGAACAGTCCCTGTCACCTAGCAAGCACTCAATAAATATTGGATGAGTCACTGAATGATTGATTGAATAAATGAAACAATAGGGGGAACATCGGTAAGGGGCAGTGGAAAAATATATTCTCCCAAGAAATATTTAGTGGATGACTATTACAGACGTAGCCCTACTTGGACCTGGACACTCTGGACTTTATATGACTTGCATCACCAGAGTTCAGGTTTCAATGGCAGGTGCCTTTGATTTGAGGAGTGGTGCATTAGTGGGTGTAGGGGAGTCCAATCCTTGAAAACATCTGGCTTTATTTTCTGTGGCAAGTGGCAAGATCCCTCAGAGGAAACCACCCAGAAATAACTTCATCACCAGCTTAGACTGCAGTGTAAACTGAGGAAGGGTGTGGTTTGGCAGCACTGATATCATATCACTTCATCGCTCTACCGGGAGCTTCCTTAGAACACAATAGCTGTTGAATTAGTAACTGAGATATAGCTGGAGACAGCTATCAATCCGGACCAACCTCTGAGTTATGTGATAAAAGCAGCTGATAAGCTAGACTAAACTGTCTATGGCCAGAGCAAACATTCAGTCTGAAAAATTAGCACAAGGAAAGGTCAAACTCGGCATGCTTGGAAGTTTCTGTCTGAAAAAATCAGAGACCTCTGGGCTTCGGTCCAGGGAAAACTGAGTGCGGGCCGTAGGTAAGAGAGGCAGGCCCAGGTCGGGCCGGTAACGAGGCGGAAGGCATGCAGCGCTGGTTGGCATTCAGTGTTCATTGTGGTTTCTGGGGCCTGTAGCCTGGATCTCGTCAAGGCATCTGTGGTATCAGATGCCGGCTTGGCTGGATGTCACCTGTTGCTAAATTTTCACTGGAGACCTAAAGCTGAAGACCAAGAGCAGAATGAAGGGATGCAGAAGTCTTTGATGTCAGAGCTCGAGACGGTTTCCAAAATAGTTTCTTCCCCAGATCCTTGGCCATTGGGCACATTTTTCAAGGTAAGAGTAATCAACTGACCGCTCTCACCCTCTTTCTCTGAAAGTACAAACAGATGTTTGGCCACCCCCCCCAAAAAAATCACTACATAAATGTTCCATTCTTGGTTTACTGACTATATTTTGCCTCTTACGATGGTTGTCTTTCCACTGCTTTAATCCTTCCTTCTAGGTTATAATTATAAGATGAATAGAGGCTATAGTTTACCCACCTCTAAATGTCCCCTCCTATAGCTGCCTCCACCTGCTCCAGAGCCTGGAACACTGCAGGAGCTCAGTAACTACCGTTGAATTGAACGGGATTCCCTCAACGGTGTGAGCAGCCGCATTACCCTTAGGGTCTATTGAAATTCCCCCATGGAGGGATTTTCTCCTACCACCGGCGCAGCGGACCAAACTGGTTTGCGCACACTTCCTGCCTGGGTAACTAGAGGCGAACCTTTTGCTGACCCCAAATGTTTGTCACAATCTCATAAGATCCTTGTGTTTCCCATGGTTATTGGATGTTCGGAAACTTGAGTTTATTAATAATTGATCATTAGGCTTGGAAAGAGTAGGGCCGGAGTCCGCCCCATGAACCCCAAACATCTCCCTAAACCCTTACAAGCACCCGCCTTTAAAAACAAGTAAATGTGAGGGTACATTCTGGTGTTTGCTGACGGCTTACTACATTTAGTTCAAACTAGTTGATTCCTCTCGAAGCCATTGGCAAATATACCACTGTAAACATCTACGCCGTCAAACTGACCCGGGACCCCCATTTCCCCCAGTCACTGCTTACTTAGCTCTGAGTCAGTGCGGATGAGCTGATGACCTGAGGGGAAACACTGGCCAGGAGCCTGGAGTGGAGCATTTTTTGTTGCTCTCTTCGGCCCCGGCAACGGTTACCAGCATGTGTGGCGTGGCCAGTGCTGTCCGTTAGGATATGTTCTCCTTTCTGCTTATAATTTGTTTTCCTCCTTAAAAACACATTCCTGTTTAAATTGCTCACTTTGTCAGGAAATGATCAAAGAAACTGATATGAAATGAGTTGGCCCTACTTAAGAATTTTAATAACTGAGGCTTTTTCTCACAGTTTTCTGGGGATTTATGAAACACCCCCCCCCCACTGCTGTATAGAATAAACAATACCTTTTTTGTTAAACTCTGAGGATGAACACAGTAATGGTTAATTTTATGTGTCCACTTGGCCAGGCCACAGTACCTAGATATTTGGTCAAACACCAGTCTAGATGTCCCTGTGAAGCTATGTTTCAGGTGAAATTAGTGTTTAAATCAGTAGACTTTGAGTAAAGTACGTTGTCCTCTATAAGGTGGGCGGACTTCATCTAATCAGTTGAAGGTCTTAAGAGAAAAAGACTGACTTCTCCCAACAGAGAAGGAATCCTTCCTCCAGACCACCTTTGGACTTGAGCTGTAACATCAGCTCTTCTCTGGGACTTCTCTCCTGCCCTACATAATTCAGACTTTCTAGCCCCTCAATCACATGAGCCAACTCCATAAAATAAGTTTCTCTTGATAGATAGATGGATACATGAAAAAGAAAGAAAGAGAGAGAAAGAAAGAAAGAAAGAAAGAAAGAAAGAAAGAAAGAAAGAAAGAAAGAAAGAAAGAAAGAAAGAAAGAGAAAGAGAAAGAAAAGAAAGGCAGGCATAGAAATAGAGATGTATAAATATACACACATGTTTTATTAGTTTTGTTTCTTTGGAGAACCCTAATTGAAATACATACCAAAAATGTTAGCATCAGGCTTCTTGGGGCCAACAACGTAAGTGTTCGATGCAAGTCAAAGGGTGAATAAACTTCGGTTGCTTAGAGGCCATTGCCTTGATTCTGAAAGGAAATGCTTGTCTACTGAGTATTATTTCCTGCCATGAACCTTTCCCTGAGGAAGTTTGATTCAGAGCCCTTTCATTTCAGGGCCACAGTCTCTCAGATTGCCTTACAGTGAAATCTACACAGACCAGAATTCAATCTGCAAAACTAGTTACTACACATTGATACCTACTATACTGGTGTGCCTGATACGTTCCACACATTCCTCTTATTCTTACGATAACTCTGCTAGAGCAGTGTTACAGTCACTTCATAGATGAAGAAATTGCCCAAGTAAGCACTTTGCCCAAAGAGATGCCTCAAGCAACATTGAACAGTTAAACAATTTCAGTATGATAAACTATGAACTAATCATTTAAGCAGCATGTGTTCATTGGGTATGTTATGTTCATTGAGTAATTGAATACATACTGTGTTGCATTATGAAGGTCCAAGAGGTCAACAGACATATATTTTAGAAAGATTTTCTAAAAACCAGAAAAGTGTCAGCTCTCAGTTCTGCCAAAATACCAGTTCACCAGAACACCCTCCACGCATTCCAGCCCGGTTACAATTATTTGTCCAGCTCCTGCTTCAGCGAAGACCTCTAGTCTTTTATATCCAGCCACCTAGCTGGCGTCACCACTTGATTGAGTCATACATTAAAGCCCAGAATTCACTTGTCCCTGGTGTTTTCGTTCCCTCATGTATACTGATTCCAATTGATCAGTCAGTCCTCCAAGGATGTGTCTAGAATCAGACCACAAATAACAGTTGCCAGCAAATGCTAATAGACTCTTAACCCAAGCCGCCGTTATCCCCCACCAGGACTGCCATAAGGGCCTTCTAATGTGCCTTCTGGCTTCTAGTCTTGTCCCCCACCCCGAGAAGCCAGAATGATCTTTCAAAGTGTAAAGCAGACCCTGTCACCCCGCTCCCCACTTACCATAATATTCTGCACTTGTAATAAAACCTAAACTTCTGATAGCCTTTAAAGTTTTGCATAATATGTGTCCTGCCATCTTTCTGATGGTCACCTTTTATCGCTCGCCAACTTGTTCACTGGGTTTTAACCACACTGGCTTTATTTCTAGCTCCAGATATGTTAATCTCTTTTCTGATTCACTTGTTTCCCTCTCCCTAGGACCCTTCCCCCATCGGCCACCCCACTGTTTCCCTGCTCAGTTCCTAAAATGCCAGCCCCTCAGATAGGACTTCTGTAGTCACTCCAGCTAGAGCAGCCACCACTGCCAAAACGTGCATCCCTTCCTGCTCTCTCTCCTCTTCCTCCCATTGTGACTTCTCCTCTTTTTTTCTTCCCTGGTGCTTAAGGTTTTGTGACCTTATCTTATTAACTTACTCATTTACATATTTCATGTCTGTTCCATCTCATTAGAATATAAGGGGTTTTGCTAATCTTGGTCATGGTCCTGAGAACAGTGCCTGGAGAATGAGTTGACCTTTGATATATTTTGGATGAATGAATGAAAGCCCTAGAATGTTCCTCCTCAGCATTCATGGCTTTACTTACAGCAGGAAGTCACCCGTGATCTGATCCTGGCCCTCCGAGGGGTCAAAGGGCCCCCGTCTCTTACCTGATGTGCATGCTACTTCTGTACTTGGTTTCTTCCATATGGGCATAACCACATTTTTAATCAAGATATTAAACAAGTAATGAAGGAAAAAATTTTAATTTTGTGTGGAAGGGTTTGTTTTTTTAACACTTCCTGAAACAAACTGACCCATCCACTTGAGTATGGGATGTCTGTTGACTTACGTCAGAAGCAGCAGCTCTTTCCTTGTGAAATTTCTTAGGCGGACAGTTTGCCCCCCTCTTTAGAGTGCTTCCTCTATTTCTCATTTCGGAGAAGTTGCCTCCTGCGCTCTGGTGCCAAAAATGGAGAAACAGATGCAATTCCCATCAGGCAAAACAGCAGATTCCATTGCACTAGGAGTTTTCAAAGGTTCTCCAAATGAAGCCTGAAGGAGACATGGACCAGAGCAGTTGGAGGATGTTCCTGTCTGATGACAAAATATTCCAAAATGTAGACTATCTTGCTGTGTTTATTCTTCACGATGCTCATTAAAACGCATGACTGTACTCGGACTGAACTAATCGATACGCCTGAAAATTGTGTTTTGTGGATATGGCAAATTTATTATCTAATCTTGCATTTGGTTTTATTTTTTCCTTTTGTATCTGAGGTTCTCTTACTCAACAATTTTAATTATATCGGCAATACCTATGATTCTTTGAGCTTGCTTTTCTGCATTCCTTTCTTCTCTCTCTCTCTTTCTTCTCTTTTCTGTAATTTCAATACCGACATGTAATTTCAGTTAAGGACCTGGAGCTTGAAGAAGGCTCTGCTAGAGGGCAAACACATGTAAATTTTAACCTTGAGCAGCCCCTTCCAACAAGAACATTCTGTGATTCCACTCTGTGCTCCTACATGGAGGTGGAAATTTCCATGTCGATAGATAGATAGACAGACAGAAAGATACATAGATAGAGATCTGGATTAATCATACCCCTCAGAATGCACATTATTGTCATAGGTCCATGCTAGTTTCTCACTTAATTTCCTTTGTTCTTTCATTCCTTTCCCCCTCTTCTTCTCCACCCCTGCACACTACAGGCAAGTATTCCATGTTTAATATATATCCTTTTGCCTGTATGTGTTCTTACAAAAGGTTCAAAATGTGCATGAATTTTAAATTTAGGCAAATAGAATTGTTTATAGATTTCACTCCAGTTTCTATCTTTCTTTTTAAAAACCAGCTATACGGATTTTTCCAGCATTCTTTTATGGAGCTCTGGGCATGTGTAGCCTCCTGTTGTTTTCAACGCATGGCCCTGCCTGGCAGGAATCTTCACCTTCCACCTGTCTTTCCACCAGGATTGGACACCAGCATTGCCTCCAGTTTCACCACCTGAGGCAACACTGTGATGAGCTTCCTCGAAATTATTTCCATATGAAACCCTGTATCTTTGGGTAGATCACCCAGA
>PVJD01000495.1:224309-297337 GCA_004026545.1 Mormoops blainvillei
CTCTCTCTCTCTCTCTCTCTCTCTCTCTCTCTCTCTCTCTCTCTCTCTCTCTCTCTCTCTCTCTCTCGCCAGTTTAACAAATGTAAAGTGATGTCTTGTCGATCAGTTTGCATTTCTCTGATTACTCATGAGTCTGAAGGCCCTTTCATATGCTCATTAGCCTTTCGGATTTCCTCTTCTGTAAATCGCCCAATCGTGTCCTTAGCTCACCTTTCGATTGGAGGTTCTGGTCTTGTTGATTTTTATGTGTTCCTTATATCAAATATTAGTATTTTGTGGCTTTAGACATTTAAACAGCTTCTCCCAGCTTTTAAGATGTCTGTAAACTTTACCTGTGATGTCCTTCACTGGAAGGAAAGATCTAATTATGATATGAATAAAGTCATCAGTTATCTTGCTGCTGATTTGTGAGATAATTTTAGGGGGGAAGCATTGTTTAAGAATATTTTCTGCTGCCTCTAGGTCACAAGGATATTCTCTTAGATTTTCTGGTATAAGCTTTATAGATTTGGTTTAACATTTGGTTCTAAATCCATCTGCAATCCACCATTTGCATTTACTGCTGAAAAAGGGAGCCAGTTTTACTGTCCCACGTATTGCAGCCCTGTTTTCTCAACACCAGCCACTGAGCACCTGCCTTTCACCCGTTGCTTTGCAGAACTGTCTTTGGTGTATGTACCTGAGCTGTCTCTCTGGGCTCCATGGTCTTGAAACTATTTGCATTACTATCATTTCTCAGTATTTTCAATAACCAGTGGGGAAGCCTTATCTCTTTAATCTTTTTCCGAGATGTTAGTGTTTTTGTTTTTTGTTTATATTTTTAGTTTCTTCAAAGATCCAGATTAAAGTTTTATTGGATTTACAATGAATTTAGTAGGTAAATGTGGAGTTAGTTGGTGGCTTCTTTATAATAGTAAGTCCTCATATCCAAGGTAATAAAATGTCTCTCTATTTGTTCAGGTCATCATCTAGAAATTTTGTATTTTCTTTGGTAAGGTAACTTCTGCTAACTTTTTCGTTGTGACTGACAGAGAGAGAGAGAGAGAGATTTTTAAATTAAATTTTCTATTTGATTAGCAGTGATGAAGAAACATGCTCTTAGTAATCTCAAAGGAATCTCGAATCCAGCAAACACGTGGCACTCTTAACAGTACAAGAGTTGGTCTCTAACTCTGTTGGCTTTTCTAGGTTGATAATCGTGTCACTTGCAAATCATGAGTTTTATCTCTTTTCTTCCAATTCTTGAATTCTTTTTTTCCAGGTAACAACACCAGAATGTCTAGTACTGTGTGCAATAGTAAAGTACATCCTTTTCTTGTTCCCAGTCTTTATTTTTATTTCTTTTTTAAAATTGTTGTTCAGTTACACTGGTCCCCATTCTTCCCCCCTCCCTGTTGCTCTCCCCTGCCCTGCCCAACCCCCGACCCCCACTCCCGAAGACAATCCCCACCCCATTGTCCTTAACCATGGGTCCTTTGTACATGTTCCTTGACTCAACCATTCCCCTTCTTTCCCCCTTTATCCCCTGCCCCCCTCCCCTCTGGTCACTCAGCTTGTTCTTTATTTCCATGCCTCTGTTTCTTTATTGCTTGTTTGTTTTGTTGACTAAGTTCCACTTATAGGTAGGTGAGATCATATGGAATTTGTCTCTCACTGCCTGGCTTGTTCACTTAGCATGATGCTTTCCAGTTCCATCCCTGTTGTTGCAAAAGGTAGGAGCTCCTTCTTTCTTTCTGCTCCGTAGTATTCCATTGTGGAAATGTACCACGGCTTTGTGATCCACTCATTTACTCATGGGCACTTAGGCTGTTTCCAGTACTTGACTATTGTAAATAACACTGTTATGAACATATGGGTGCATGGTAGGTTCTTTTGAACTAGTGTTTCAGGATTCTAAAGGTGTAATCCCAATAGTGGAATCATTGGATTAAAAGGCAGTCTCTTACTCTCAGTATTTAAAAGGAATGTATCTAAGATTTCTTCATTAACCACAATGTTTGTTCTAGGTTTTTGGAATTTCCTGACTATTCCTAGTTTTTTAAGTTTTTTAAAAAAATTGTAAATAAGTGTTCAACCATCCTTATTTGCTTTTGGCATCAAGACTACACTGGGCTCATAAAATGAGTTAGGCAGTACTACTCCTTCTCCATGACCAAGGACAATATGTATAAGTGGGCGATTGAACAGGAAATCGGAGTTCTTTTCTAATATAGACAACCCGGGCTCTCTGAAAACAAAAACAAAAACAAAAACATTTATTACATTTCCAGCTAGAAGAGATTTATCTTGTTCAAATTCAACATTGGTTCTTGTCTGGCCACTTCTATCTAGATCGGAGGGTACCTGGTCTTTTCAGCATTGTTTTGCATAAACCAAGAGGACTCTTACTAAAGGAGAGTTTGCTTCTATTGTTGCATAAACCTAGTTTCAGTTCTCAATGTGTGGAAGCAGTGGAGAAGTCTGAAGCCATCTGTAGTTTAGGTAATTATTTTTGTTTCTTTGTTGTCCATGAGTTTAATTACCCCAAGGGCCACAGAGAAGAAGTAGAGGTGAGCAGGCAAGAGCAAGGAGTTTCGTAAGTGCTTGGGCAAAGTGCCAGCTGGGACGAAGATGGCCTTAATGTTGCCCTCTGCTTGACAAATTTAGTCCTTTCTCTGATCCTTTGAGATGTAAATCTTTTCAAAAGCCTCTTGCTAGTTTTATCACCCAAAAGGTCCTTCTCAAGGATCTGGGTGCAAAACCTTTGAAATGCAATCATCAAGGAAGGTAGCCCCCATCCCTTCAGTGGGTGCCTTGCTCCAAGTTGCAAAAAAAAGACAGAAATTTATTTTTCCTTTGGATAAAGCCAATTAGTGTACAAAGCAAATGAGCAAACACAGCTGACCTGTCACTTTACCCTAATGTCCTCTAGGACATGTCTACTAGCTCACCTGAGTCCTTAAAAACCCCCGTGCCCTTTGTTGCAGAGGAGATGAGTTCAGACCAACTCGTGACATCCCTCCCCTGTGTCAATAGCCCGGAATAAAGTCCTCAGGCCTGTTTACTCTGCATGCTTCAGCCTGAGCTGTGACAGGACCAAAGATGTTTGGGTGAGAAGTATGGAAGTGTTTGAATTCAGCATTCCGAATTGCCTGGTACCTTATTAAGACCAGGAGGACGTAGTTATTAGGGTCCCATGAAGAACAAGGGACACTTAATTAACTGTGATGATTGAGTTTCTGGTTTCTGGATGGTCAGGTTTTCCCTCTGTTGAACAGTCTAACCAACTAAAGACCTGCGTCAGCCTCATCACAGAGAGCCTCTAAGTTGGCTCCAGTGGTACCCTCCAGCCCCCACCAACGCCCTCCCAGACTGGCCTGGGAGGGAACCTTGGCAGAACTTTGAGATGATAAATATAGCTATGGGGCAGTCAAATGGCAGCCCGGGACTTCTGATGACATGTATTGGCTCTGAAAAGATGGTCTCATCCAGGGTGTCCATTGCCTCCGCCTCACTGGCAACAAGCAAAATATCTTGGAAAGGAGGTTATGTGTGGGAGAGCAAGCACAGGGAAGAGGAAGACGGAGGCACCCTCAGCTTCTCTCAGCCTGGAAAATTTTCACTCATCTCCAGCTACCCAGTTCCACATTTCTCTTAGTGATGTTAAGTTTGTGGAAAGAATCACAAAGATAGTTGGGATTTCAACAGTCCTGAAGACAGAGCTCAACATCTAGATTCCAGCTTCCAAAGGTCATGGCAAAGCACGTGAGAGCCCTGTGACCACCCAAATCCGCACCCTACATGTGGGGAAAGGAAGCAAAACCTTCTTTCCCGTGAGCCTCTGTGATTGGTGTCATTCTCCCAACTCCTTCTCCCAGGTGTTAACCTGAAGCCAGATGACGTTCTGTGTGCTGATTGACAGTGATGTGGAGGTGACCTTGGGAGTGCCTACCTTTAGCTCAGGGCTGCCATGTTATCATCTGATACTTTCTCTACTTAAGTACACCTCCACTCCTTTCCCCTGGCACTTCTACCCTCCAGGTAGCACCATTTATACAGCTGGAAGTATAAAAGGGAGGGATGAGGCTGAAGAAAGACTTTCTTTAAGTCATTGCCAGCCGTGCTGAGGCAGTTAAATCAGGGTAGATTTCTTAATCCCCAGGGAACCTGATCGTGCCAATTGCCCACGCTCGTCTCAGGTGGCTGCATCTGTGGATGGAACCTGGCATCGTTCCTTGAAATGGGTCATGGCATTTCACAAGCAAGAGAGAGAGAGCATGATCAGTAGAGGAGATGAGTCCTGTTGGCAAGAGAGAGAACAGCCCAGTGTGTATGTTTAAACATTGTGTCTATAAAATTCCCATAATCTGTTGTTTCAATGACTGGGTGCCCATAGAAGAACTTAGAAAAAAAATTAAGCCTACTTATGGAAGGTAATACTTTTTTCATTTTGTGTTTACTTTGCAAACCCCAGTTATCCCTAATTCTCAGTATAAAACTGGTCTTTGTTCCATTTCACCGGTGGGAAAAGAAAGAGAGGAGTAGTTCAATTTAACAGCATATTGAAGATCAAGTGTGTGATAGTTTTCTTCATGTTTCCTATCTCTGATTCCCACGCTCAGTTGTGCACTCACTCAACAAATATTTAGTGGTCCCTGATTCCAGGCAAAATACCGGCATCTTGCGAATAGTATAACATTTATTAGTTGAATCTGATCTTGTGGTTACGCAGTACTGTTTTTATCTTCCTTTCCCCATTGACAGTCTCCTCAGACAATTCCAAATAGAAAGCTAAGAAATGTTCTCCCACAGTCTCAGAGAAAATCAGATAAGGCTTAGAATTCGAACCCAGACCTGACTCCTCTCTCGACCAGGTCTTGCTGCTGCTAATCGTGATCTTAGATCATAAAAGCCCTTTAGCTCTTCTAACAGGTGCATCCACATTAACAAGCTTGGTAATCAATTTTTCTCTTCCTTTTACCCCTTCCATCCCTTTTCTTTTCCTTTCTTTTCCATCAGGTAGAACAGATTAGTATATTGTCAGCCAAACAAAGAAAAGTCTTTGTTTATCCCATTTACAAGCTCAGCAGAGAAATCTCAGAAATGTACTCAGTCTTATTCCTGCACCTTTAAAATCCAATCGCTGAAAATGAATGAACTTCCAAACTGGCAGCTTGCACTGACTGTGACATCATTCTATGGAGAAGGCGTGACTAGTCTCTAACATTAGAGACTCACTGTTGCGTGTATGGCACTTATCACATTGCAAAACACTTTTAGACACATCTCATTGGAAAACCTGTGACATAATCCTCTGAGGTTGAAAACCAGAACAGGATTAGCACGCCCTGTTTCGCAGATTCAATAGATGGAGACAGTTTTGGTGACTGATGAGCTGAGATCACACAAGTTCTACTTGGCAAATCCATGCCTTCTTATACTACTAATACATTTTCCGAGAACAGCACTTCTTTGAGAGGATTTTAGTTGTAGTAAGCAAAACTAAACTTGCTTGCCTATCACACAAAGCAAAACCATGTGATGTAGGGGAAAGCAGTTTCATATACCATTTTCTCATCATTGAAATAAACTTCACCAACCATGAGCAAAAGCAACATGTCTAAGAAGTTTGGTCCTCTGGGATCTTATCATTTCCCTTCATTCTTTTCCCTCCTTCTGGCCTCCTCTTCTCACCTTCAGACACACTGTTGTGTGTATGTTTGTTTGCTTCATACCTATTGGTATGTTTGGATTTATGTTTGCTTCATACCTATTCAAAAAGAGCAAAGCATCTCAAAGATCAATGTGTTGCCCTTCTGGCTGTCTAAAGGGCCTAACAGTCTGTAAGGACAACCCCTGTGTGTCCCCAGGGAGGTAGTTCTCTTCTTCCCTTGGGAGGAATCGCTACATGCACACGCGCGTGTGTGTGTCAAGGTGTAGGTTGAAGGAGCAGAGGGATGAGCGAAAGGACATTCCTACCATCTAAGAAAAATTACAAGCTTTATATATTATTTCCATCACTCAAAAATTCAGCCATTCATGTATTCTTTCACTCATCATTTATTAATACAATAATTTATCAGATACATCCTCTGCATCTGTTCTGTGTTCTAGGGATCCAGTGGCACTCACCCAGACTGTTGGGCTAGAAAGACATAAGTGAGTAAGTGCAGCACTGAGTGAAAAAATGTAAAACGTACAGCAGAGCCCGTGCTCTGTAAGGAGGAAGTAATTGACTTGGGAGCTGGAGGTCAGCAAAGACCTCTTAGAGCAGAAGCCATGTCAGCCGGAATTGTAAAGAGGAAGGCAGCTTAGCCCGCCAGACGCCACAGGCAGAGGAAATAGCACTTGCAAAGATGTGAAGGCCTGGAAAAGATGGACACGTTCAGGAGGCTGTGTGTAGCCCCGTGACAGACAGAGGGGGTGGTGACAGGAGAGGCTGACAGCGGCCAAGACCATGGTAGTGTGCCTATCATGGGGGTGTGCTTGGGTTTTTGCCTGACCGACATCTTTTAAGTGATAATAGCAGCTTGATTTTCTTTGGGGAAGCACATTTTCCTCCTCCTTGTGACCTTGGTTGGGCTCTCTTCCATGCCAGCCTCCTAGGAACACACAGTGACACTAGCTGTCCAGTCTAAGGTTCTGTCTTCCTTGGCTTCAGAGATTAGTTCACGGTACAAGACCTGACCTAGGCCAATGAGAACCTCTTCTAAGGTTTGGTGTGTGGAAATTGGAATAAAGGGCCCTTCTCCTTTGGAATCTCCGGTGGTATGGATTATGTAAGCCGGAGAGTTGTAAGTAGTCACCTTCTCCTGCTGCCTGCAAGGGTCCAAAGTGGAATGACGGAGAATAAGAGGAAGGGGAAGATGGAGCCCTGGTGGTGTCACTGGGGCCTGGGGCCTGAAACTCGAGATCAGTTCCCTGGACATTCTCATGATGTGGTTTCTACTAAAGCCACTTTCAATTGACTTGTGACCAAAAGAGTCCTGAGTGTTAAACCATGTTAAGGACTTTGGGCTTTATTATCAAGGCAGTGACAGGGTCTGTGAAAAGTTTAGAACAATGAATAGATTTGTGTTTTAGAAAACACATGTTGGCAACAGTCCAGAGAATTGGTGTGTAAGGAAGGGATGGTCAGTGAGCCACTTACAAAGCTAGGACGATAATCCAGGGAAGAGAACAGAATGGCATGAACTAAGGCAATGGTAGTGGGCAGTGGGCACGAATTAAAAGAATTTTGAGGAAGATTTCATCAGTAGTTCAGCTGGGTGAGGTATGAGGAAGAGGAAGGATTCACGAATTAATTCCCGGATTTCTTGCATGGATTTTTAGGTTGATTCTTTGCAGTTGTTATTTTTTAGCAAAAGAGGCAATCCAAGAGGAGATGAATGGGGGGGGGTTGGAGAGGGAAGGCCCTTTGGGGAACTTTCTGATGGAAGATTTCTGTGGCACATCCACATGGACACTTCAGGTGGCAGTTGGTTGTATAGATCCAGTGCTCGAGAAAAAGGTCTGGGCAGGAGACCCCAACCTGCCTGTCATCATTACACAGATAAACTAGGAGCTTTGATGTGGAAGAGACTGCCCAGGGACACTGTGAGGAGTGAGAAGAGACAATGACCAAGGCCTGAACTTGGGGGAGTGACAACATTGAAGAGGAGGGTCTGTGACAGGGACTGGAAGGGAGATGTTGGGGAGTGGGAGCGGTCACGAGAGACTGGAGTCCCAGGAGCCAGGCCGTTGAGAAGGAGGAAGTGGTCAACGGCCTGCTACCATGCCTTAGAGAGGTCAAGTTGGGCGAAGACTGCAGTGTGTCCTTTCTTTGACTGGGCATCGTCGGTGACCATAGCCTGAACACTTACTTTCCAGGGAGCCGGGAAGACGAAACTTAGTAAAAGGAGTAAAGAAGAGTGTGTGTATCCATGCGATTGTACCCTTTTAGTATTTTCCATTCCGATTGGTTATATGTAGAATGTTGCTGCGTGTTATAACTGATGGAGGGCATGGCAAGCAGGCTTTCATGGGGAATATTTAGTCTGTTATTGTGAGCCCCAGACATGTAACATGGGACATGTCTCGTGTACAGGGCTTTGTCATAGGCGATGTCAGAAGCTCCAAAGTCACGGTCTCCAACATCATTTAGTTACTGTATTTGTGTCTCTATCGGCTGCTCAGCACCACCCGCGGTACCACAGGGCTGTCACTCAGGCTACGTGCTTTCATTCTGATCAAAAAGAGTCACCCCTCCTTACACCCAGGGACGCATTCCAAAATCCCTAGTGGATGCCTGAAATTGCAGATTGTTCGTGCCTAATCCTATACGTACCATGTTCGTTCCTCTATACATTCCTATGATAAACCGTAATTTATAAATTAGGCAAAGTAAAATGTTAACGATAACTAATAACAAAACAGAACAAGTACAACAATATACTGTAAGAAAAGTTATGCGATTGTGATCTCCCTCTCAAAGTATGTATTGTGCTATACGCACCCTTCTCACGATGTCGCGAGATGATAAAGCGCCTGCGTGATGAGATGAAGTGCGGTGAATATGCTGGATGGAGGGATGACTCATGTCTTGCATAGGACAGAGCAGGACACTGCAAGATGTCATCACATTCCTCAGAATGGTGTGAGGCTTAGCACTTAGGAATTATTTCTGGAATTTCCCATTTAATATTTGTGAGCTGTGGTTGAAATTCTTTCCGTTACCATGAGTACATGAAACTATGGCAATAAAACACATAGATAAAGGGGGACTACTGTAAAAATAGTTTAGTATTCAGAGAAATTGTTTAAAATGATATTTGGCTCCATCTAAGTTCACCGAGGCTAGGAATTAAATTAAGGTTTGTACCTATGTGTCTTAATAGCCCCTTAAAGATCTTGTGTGAGAACCATAAAACCACAGAATTCGGTATGATGGCTAGAGAGATAGATAGAGAGATAGATGGGTAGACAATGACAATATTTTAGCATGCCTTAAATAAGTCTAGCTCTTATTTAAATGAGTTGGGAGGAAAAAAGAAAAAGATAAGATCAAAGTATAGCAAAGGGGGGAAAGGGCCAGAAGAAAAGGGGAAAAAAGCAAACGAAAAGGTAGCCCTCGCCATTGAAGTACATCCTTAGGGTCTTATGTGAAAAAGCGCCTAACCCCAGGCCTTGACAACAGCACCCAACCTGGCTGGGTTGCGGCCTGGCTGTGCCATGGCCTGGCTGCGCCAGCTTCCAGTCCCTCGCTGGATGGTGCTAGTGTCAGAGTTATAAAGAAGGAAACAAATGGACCCTCTGTCCATTAAAACCACCCAGAAGCCTCAAGTCAGGAGAACCTGACTCCCTGCTACCCTGGATGTAAGTATCACCATGTCAAAGAGAGCACGTGAAAGGGAGAGGGCCCTGACCACCTACCGTGTACTCTCAGATCCAGCCTCAGGACACATGTTTGTTAGACCCCTGCTTCAGCCCAAGAACTGCCAAGGACCTGTGGGTAAGGAAGGGTTAGGTTCCCTCCTGTGGCAGTTCAAGGACCTATCTTTATACTGCCCTTATTTGGGCAGAGTCTGGAGCCTGAAGCCTACCTTCGTCACTTACTGTGCCTTAGACAACTTCTTTACCCGCTATGCGCCTCTGTGCATTTGTCTGGAGAGTGGAGGTCGTAGCAACCACCTTACAGACCTCCCAAGGAGAGTTAACAGACTCGAATGTGCAGAGCCCCAAGACCAGAGGTCAGCACATGGGAATCGCTCAATTATCTGTTACTGTTTTATCATGATCACTAGTAAGATTTTCATCAAAAAGAAATGCACTTTTTCTTGGAATTTTTGGCTGTGACACTACTATTTCATCTTGTCCAACTGGCTGAAACTGCTTACAGGGGCTGTAATAAAAAGCCCACAACAAGCCACAGATTCTTGAGAGGGCCTCAGCCCATCTGGGCGCCAGTGAATATGACTTCTGGTATCTCAACTTTACATGCCCTGGGATGCTCAGGGAATGAGAGAAGAGTTATAAAACGTCCTCTGGACTTGAACTAATTAGGGTTTTATTTCTCATTAAAGGGAGGATGCTTTTCATGCCTTCACACCCTCAGCTTTCATATATCTCCCAAGACAAAGCATAGTGGCAACTCTTTCCCAGATGTGAGCTCCGACCTGGGTGACTGTGTGCATGTGTCTGATGCTTGAGACCCAGGATGGTCGAGAGCAAGTTCAAGTGTATGGTGAACTGTAGAGAATGGAAAGCATGCTCCCTTCTTTTCCAAGGTTCACCAAGGTCCATGTGGGTGAAGCAGACTGGCCTTGTATTTCCATGCAGAATGTTTCAGACACAGAGCTGATGAAAGCAGAGGCTGGAATGGGCCACCCAAGAGCTCAACAGGGAGGTGCCAGCAGTGTGTGTGATGTCCAGCCTGTCTCTGGCCAAGAAGCTAAAAGATCACCTGGGCTCATCCCTCTGAATGTGGTGGCCTTTTCCTCAGCAATCTCATGAAGCAGGACCTTCAACAGGACACCAGTAAGCAACCTGTGATAAGCACTCAGAGGAAGCAGGTGGCTCTCTGCGGGTCCCATCCTCCATTACCATCATCCTGGTTATCGTTACATCTTTCCTCAGCTCTGAGTCTCCACCCTGCATCCATGCCGGTTGCTCGATGGTACACAGGCTTCCACGGCATCAGCCGGGTGAGCGTCTGTCCAGAGGGCCCAGCACTACACCCCTTCTCTTGTGCATGTGAAAGGATTCTCTGACCTAACCCCTTTCTGTGCAGTTTGGAAGACAGAGTGCGCACATCCGAAAAGAGCCGTGGGGTACCCACCTAACAAAGCAAACCTCCCAGCGGGAGTCCTGGGGTCAGAGAGTTCAAGCCAGGGCCAAGCTCCAGGGGAGGGAAAGTACCTGAGGAGGGAATCCCGCTGAGCCTCGGGGAATTGGCAGGTTGAGAGACGGGTGTTCCAAACAGTGAGAACTAAAAACACCAAGGCCAAAGTATACAGAGTGGACGTGTGGGACTGGGATGGGGTGAGACCAAATGACGGGAGCAGAAAGTTTTAGGAAATTAAATTGCCCTCCCTGGGACCCCAGCCACCCTTCCTTGTGCATTGGAGTCGGCCTGCGAGCCCTGGGGCCTCCTCTGAACAGGGCAGCTGAGGCTGCCGGGCTAGGGCCTGCGTGAAGTCAGAGGGGGACCAGTGGGGCTGGTGCTGCCCTTTGGTCCTTGTTGTGAGGGCTGTGGGGAGGGCCTGGCCTACAGAGCCCCTGCTTCCCATATCCACGCTCTCCCTGCACCCACACCAGCACCGTCACATATCGCCGAGGAGAGCGGTTTACGACAAGAAAGGTGTGGTCGGACCTGGCATCATTGCTGACCAGGAACAGAGGCTCAGACTCTAACGCCCTGTGCATTCAGGGCATGGCCTCTGCCCCACTGGCCCCAGACCCCACGAGAGGCCGCCTTCTACAGCAGCTTTCGCCAGTTGCTTTTCTGCTTCAGAAAATCAAACCAGCTTTCCCCCTTTTGGCTTCTGCTTTTGTTCTTCTCTAACACTTCCCCAGTGAAGGCAAAGGAGAGAATTACCTTTCTCAGTATTGCCTCTTCCCAGAAAAAAGCACACAGGCCTTTCTCCTCGCTGATCGGACAAGTTCTCACCTGCTTCTGGGTCCTGGCAGAATCCAGAAGTAGGGCTTACAAGTATATTTCTCTGGCTAGACTGTGAGCTCTCCAAGGACAAGACCCTGAGCCCCCCGGCCTCATTCATCTTTGCACCCCAGTGCCTAATAGAGTGGCCAGTGGCTATTAAGATTTCGACAAATGGGGAGAAAAAGACCCCCAGAGGGTTCTTCCCCATTGTCCTGAAATTCGTTCTGGGACAAAGCAGACCATGAGTGAATGAATGAATGAACACTCACTCCGCCCAGCACTGCGCCATCAAACTCTTCAAGTTGAGGTTTAACACTTCCTTTAATTGAAAAAAGATTGGCCGTCCCGTTAAATCATCAGGTCTTTCCCGCAGTGGCAGCAGCCGCGGGCAAGGCCTGAGGACCGTGCAGGGCGGCGTTGCTAGAGAGGGGAGTGGGGTTGGGCACAGAGTTTCAGGCGTTTCCCGGGAACGCAGAAGGCGGTGGTGCCACAAGTGAAAGGCTTTCTGTGTCTCGTGTGGTGAAGGGTCGTACGCCCCAGTGACGGGTGTGCTAAGGAGGAAGACAAAAGGCCCAAGGGCATTATCTCTTCCTCTGACTTATAGTTAATCAAGTCACACAATTCTGCCACATTCAATAAAAAGACGCTGTCCTTGTCCTTGAAACACTGTTACTTCCCTGAAAATAGAGACTCCAGCAATTTTCCTATAGGTCCTTGTGCACATCTGGCTGAAGTCTTGTCCCCCGCCCCAAAAAAAATGGGGAGAAAGAATGAGTATTCTAAAACCAGATGGGGGCCTGGAGGAGAACATGAACATGACACTACATGTGTTAATTACAAAAATAGGTTTTACAAATCAAGTTGTGAGGAAACTGAAGTATTGTCTTTAAAAAAAAATTCCCCTAAGATCCCCAAAAAGTAGCCATAATAAACTGACAAACTGGTGATCTTTTCTAGAGACCTACTGTATACATACAAACATTGAGAAACTATCCAACACACAACATTCTCTGACAGGGCCATCGCCTTCCTTCCTATTTTTTAGGGGACACAGACCAAGACTTTGATTTCTCAATTCTCGGGATTTTCCTTAGTATCTGTGCTGTGTTTTCTAAATTGGAGGACAGGTTCTCCTCTCATAAAGGGTCCCTATCTCATTTAAAAGACACCTTTTGTCATTTTTATAATTGACAAATGTTAAAAGTGTCTTTCTGGGCTATAACTGACATATAGCATTGTGTTAGTTTCAAGCACACAACTTAATGATTTGGTATACTCTATTTTGAAAAGTTATCACCACAATAATTCTCATTAACATCCATCAGCACACGTAGTTACAATTTTTTTCTTGTGTTAAAAACTTTTAAAGATCTACCCTTAGCAACTTTCAGATATATGTTATTTTTCTTTGGACCTTAGTACTTTCATCGCCAACTCAGGAGCTAACTGAAACTATCTTGTTCAAATTTGCCCCGGTGTTTAAAAGGACACACCATCCACTGACATTGTATTTAGGTTGATCGCCAGTTCTGCCAAGGAAAGGCAAGGGAGTGGGTTGGTGTTTTCACAAGTGTCTCCTTTGGCTAACCCTCAACCTCGCCCTCACCCTGACCCTGACCCTGACCCTGACCCTAACCCCTCCTCGCCAGACCCGCACACATGCACGGAAAATCATCTCATTCGTTCTCACCTCTGCTTCCTTCCGGGAGCCTTCCCTGGCTACACAACTCGGCTCCCTCTCTGCAATCTAGCTAATGGAACCCCCTTTCCGTTTTCTTTTCTGAGTCTTGTAGCATTTTGTTTAAGTACTTTTTGTGTCTAACCAAACTGCAAAGTCCTTGCGGCTCAGAGACTGTGCTTACGTACTGCCTCTCCCAGGGCTCTCGTCCACTCCTCGCGTTGAGTTGAATTTGTCCGAAGCAGTTAGAAAGTAATGGTTGCTGGGTGGTTGTAGATGGGGCCTCTCTCTCATCCTGCAGGTCAGCCTGGCATCCCAATCTTAAGTGAAAATTTTTCAAACATAAAGTCTTCTGGAATTCCTAAGAGAAAAGAATAGAATTGGCCCCCAAAATGTGACCCCCCCCCAAAAAGAAAAAAGATGCATAGGGAATTTTCCAGGTTTCTCATTTGTTTTTATTTCCTCCCCTGGAATATGTCTCCTGTGTAATGGAATGACTGTTTCACTGATACCCAGAAAGCCAAGAAGTTGCCAGAGAGCTTCAGAAACACATACACACACGCGCGCGCGCACACACACACTCTGGTGTTACTCCCCTAGTGAAAAACCTTGGTGTCAGAAATCACGTGAAATCCCATTTCCTGGTGATCACAGACATGCTTCATCAGTGACAGATTTCCAAAGGATTTATCTACCTCTGTGATGTCACTTGGGTCGCCTTCAAATTGTCAGCTCCTTCTGGCCAGCGTCCTGTGCCCATTGTTCCTTTGCCATTTCCAGTTTTCCCCAGAGATGGGTTATGTGGTACTCAGTAAATACCCAATTGAAAGACACTTTCATTTCTTCTTTTTATGATCCAAGCATGTTTACTTTTTATTTTTCAATTACAGTTTACATTCAGTATTATTCTGTATTAGTTTCAGGTGTGCAGGGTAGTAGTTAGTCATATACTTTTTACCAAGTGACACCTTCCTTCCTGATTTTTATTTCAGCTACCTGTTGGCATCATAATAGTATTCTCAGTCTAGGCAACAACCCTCCTCCCACCACCGTGGTGTTTTGAAAGGACTTTATGCCTTTCCTGAGGCTTATAATCTGCCCTGATGGGTGACCTAACCCAGAAGAACGATGAAGAGTTCAGTCTCAAAATCAAGCTACCTGAGCTTGTCGCTGGGTTTTGCTACTTATTTCTTGTGTGACCTTGCCCCAGTTACGTATCTTCCCTCTACCTTGGTTTCCTTATTTGGACTTTTTTGAGATTTAAATTGGATGATCCACATAAAATACGTAAAGCAGTGCCTGGTACAGGAAATGCTCTGTAGATACTAGTTATTACTGCTTACCCTTCTTGTCTCACGCTGGAGCGCATGGCAGCCACCTGGGGCTCTGGACACGCTCTCTCTGCACTCTCAATCTGGGGTCTCCACTCTGAAACTCTTATCCACATTATGGGCCTAAGAGAGGTGAATACTGCTTCCTCCTGCGTGGCCATATGTGGAAGGACAGTGACCAGCCTGCTGTGCTGTGATGCTGGGGCAGGAAGCAGTGAGTGTGGACCAGAGCTGCTCACTTGCCTTCATAATCCAGGACAGGTTCCATGACCACAAGACAGGAGCCCGTGTCTGTTTCCTCTTTAACGACTTCCTTTGCAGGAAAACACTAGGAAAAGTCAACTATGTGATCAGACCACAAATCCAGCACGGAGACTTGGGACTGGATAGTACTTTGGAATATGACACGATTAACGTAACCTATGAGAACAACTGGGCGGTTCACTCCTCGAAGCAAATATCAAGAATTTTCCTGTTTCTAACTCTGAGGCAGAACCGTCTGCAGAACTTTTGGGAAATCACTACCTTCTTGGGTGTGTATTTTCTCCATGATAAACTCTGAAAAGGAACATTCATTTCTACTCTTGTGTCAGAGAATGTCTAAAAGCTCTCCAAGGGGAACCCCCCAAATGGTAGATGAATACAAGAAATAAAAAGCTTTCCTGATCCGGTAACTTCTCAGACCTGTCATTCTGTGTTTCCATGACAAACTAATTAATAAAGCAGTTGGATGACTTTCTGGAAAACATATTCCAAAGTACTATCCAGTCCCAAGTCTCCGTGCTGGATTTGTGGTCTGATCACGTGACTGACTTTTCCTAGTGTTTTCCTGCAAAGGAAGTCATTAAGGAAGAGGAAACAGACGCGGGCTCCTGTCTTGTGGTCAGGGAACCTGCCTTGGATTATGGAGGCAAGTGAGCAAAGCCAAGAAAATTCAGAAAGAGGATTCCATAGTATAAGGGAGGACACTGTTTAATATGGATTCGCTTTCAGGGCAGGACAACTTTAGGGAGGAATCATTTTGTTAAAATTTCCCGTGAAAAGTTAAGATTGCAAAGTGCAGACCTCACGTTACCCTGAGAGCCCTCCGCAGAGACATCAGCGATTTTACAAGGCTCACCCAAGTCCTCTGGAACCTTCAGTTAATCAGAATCGCACGGATTTGTCTCATCGTAGAAGAAGCCCCTGAGAATTCTCATACAAATATTTCTTTTTTAATTGAAATTATTTAACACATAACATTGTGTACATTTTGGGTGTACAGCATGCTAATTTGGTACATTTATATGTTGCAATATGCTTGCTATTGTAATGCTCATTATCACCTCTGTCGATCACGTTACATAATCATCCTTTCTTTCTAGTGGTCAAAATAATTAAGTCCTGGTCTCTTAGCGAGCGTGATGGTCATAATACAAGGTTGTCTGTATTCCCCGGACTGCGCATTAAGTCACTGGGGCTTATTTACTAGTCCTCGCACCCTTACCCCACACCCACCCACTAGAAATTTCTCTGAAGGCAGAGATTTCTCTCTCTGCCACAGGTGAGAGGCCAGCTCTCGTTAATGAGGGATCAGTAACAATAGCAGGGCACAGGCTAGCATGTCTCTTTCGAACTTACTAATGTCATCTTACAGGCATTGCCTCATGCAGTCCTCACGTCACTGTGAAATAGTTACAGCAGATATAGTTACCCCAATTTTTATACATGAAAAGACAGAAGAGGAATCAGTAGGCATGACAGAGAATGGACGGCCACTCATTTATTTATCTATCCATTATTCATTCATCGAGCACTAGTTAATATATGTGCACCAAACTCTGGGAGGGTGTAGCAGTAAACCAGATTTTTACAAAATCTGTAACTTAATGAACATGACTGACAGTTAAAAGAGATTAATAACAATAAAATAAGGTAAAGGTTGTGACACGGATCTCTGAGGTCCAAGAGCAGAGGACCCTACTTTAAAGGTTGTAGAAAGTCTCCATGAGGAACTTATGCTTGAGCTGAGATATAAGGGAGGAGGAAGCAGTGAGCCAGGTGGTGTGGAAGTGGGAATGAGCACCCCCGGAGGAGGGAGCATCATGCCCCAAGGACCAGAGCTGAATGAAGACTTATCAAGAAACCAAAAGGACTTGGGCCTGAGGAGTGTGAAATGCAAGATGGAAAAGGCAAAAGATGAGGCTGGAGAGTTAAACAAAGGACCAAGGTTACGTAAACCTTGTAATTCATTATAAGGGCGGGGACAAGACAGAAACGACAGCAGCACAGAAAACTAGGGCAGTAAAATGTTTTGGCGCTCAAGGGCCAGGGATCATTTTGGCAATATAGGCGATCACATTAATCTACAAAGACATCAAAGAACAAGAGGACTGAGAATAGGCCACTTGAGGCATCATGGGTGACCTTACTGCTTTCTGTTTGGTGGTGGAGGCAGAACACCAGCTCCCCGTGTGATTGAAAGACAAGGGAGTAGAAGCAAAGGACACCTGGGCCACGGTCTGAAAAGCTCAGTTCCGGGATGGTTAGAGCCGATGGCCAAGTCGAAGAAAGGTTTTTCAAGATAGAAAAATGTAAACATGTTTGACAGCACAGGAGAAAAGTTGAGTGTGAAAGCATAAATTAAAGATGCCATGAAGCCATTAGAGTTGGGGAAGCGGAAACACACAGCATGATGACGGTAGTTTGTAATGCTGTATTGTGTGTTTGAAAGCTGCTAAGAGTGTAGATTTTAAAAGTTCTCATCACAGGAAAAACTTGTAATTATGTGAGGTGGTAGATGTTAACTAGAATTACTGTGGTGATCGTTTTTCAATATACACAAATATCAAGCCATTATGTTGCACACCTAAAACTAATATAATGTTATGTGTCGATTGTGTCTCAATAATAAAAAAGGTTAAAGAAGCAGGATACACGGGAAAAGTGATAATGATATGCTTGGGTGAACAAAAAGGCTGAGAAAAAGATCTTTCTTCCTATTTTTGAAGGCCAAGCACCAAGGCCAGTCCCACTTGGCACCCTCTCCCTCGCTCTTTAATCTGTAATGACACTCATGAAAAGCTTTGCCATTTTATCACTCGGTCTGCCTGTAGTAGGACACTTGTATGTTGGACTCAATTCACGTAGCTTCTTCTTTTAGATGATGTTAAGAAGCTGTCACATATCCTTAAAACAACATAGAAGATAAATTCTGGCAAATGAATATACACTTCTCCACCCCCATGAAAAGGGAAACTGCTCAGATACAATAAATGGGTGTGGGGAGGCCTTCAGTGTTTGAACTGAGATGAGTCAGGCTGTTTTCTTTCATCATTGCATCAACCATAACAGAAAGTTCTTGTGTCTTTCCCTAGGGGCATTATCAATCTTTCTTCAGAAAGTAGAGACCTGTCCCAAGCATTGGCAAGGCAAGTAAGCCACCCAGTCCATCTTCTCCATGCCACCAACTCCACAACAACAAGCAATGCCAGCAGTGGGGCTTTTCTTAGACCTGTAAAAAGATTATGCAGTTAGATACCCTGGAAGATCCCATCTCGAGGTATTTCAGAACTTCATAGATCTCTCAGTGCAGATTCTTCTAGTTTTGCAGTGGAAAAGTAGAGGGCAAACCGATGCCTTATGCAGGCCATAGACAAAGGATATTGGAAATAAAATTGGTCCATTTTCCGATGCTGTGAAGCTGGGCAGTAGAAGTCATCCAGAAGACTCACGTAATAGTCTAAATATCTTAAACATACTTGAGCACTGGGCCGAGACCCAACAGTGAGAGACTGAACTGGCACAAGGATTAATGCCAGCTTCTAAGGCAAAGACCACGAGTGCATACAAAGTAGAGGCTACCTGAGGAAACGACCCAGGTGGCTTAGCTGACTACAAGTTTAACATGAGCTAGCGTAGCTACCAGCAAAATCTAATGCCACTTTGGGCGTATTGAAGGAGGGTGTTTTCCCTGCAAGAGGAAATTACCTCCCAGTATCTTTACAGACCATCCACCTTCTGAAGTGCTTCATTCCAGCTGAATTTTAGCAACAACTGGAGTGTGAGCAGGGGCAGGACAGCCACGATCACATCTGCATACCTGTGTACAGTGTGCAAGCCTTGGACACACTCTCGATATTGATTTCGATCCCAATTCACAACCATCCGAGGAGGTAAAAATTATCACATTGATGTTTATGGAGGGCAATGCCGAAACTGGGATGCATTCAGCGCCTTGAACAAGCTAATGTGGTTAACAAGTGGCAGAACCAGGTCGTTCATACCTAGACTTGCAGGCTTTCATCTGCACCATCCTGTCGCAACCGCGACGCTTGGCCTCAGGAGGCAAGACGCGGTGGTTCGTGTTAACAGTCTTCAAACACTGCAAGGACCATTGCGTGAGGAAGGAATTAGACTAATTAGATATACTGTTGAATTGCAAGCAGGTAGATGTTAAGAGAGCTGGATACAGCACAGGATGGCTGGCTGTCTCTGAGGAAGTAGACAGCCAAAGAAGGAGAACGTGAGGCCAAGCCAATAAGTCAACATAACTGAAAGGGATTGGTGAACTCAACTATATTTCCTCATAAATCTTGGATTAAAAAAAAAAAAACTTCACGAACAAGAGTTGGGGCACATTTTCCCTTTGCTTTTGTTTATTCTATAAATCTCTCTTTTCATTATAAAAGCAGAAGCAGAAAGAATGAGGGGGAGGGTGACCGAACCAGAGAGTGACTCTGGGAATGGAAGTGCTGACAGGACCATCTGCTTAAACTTGAGGGTTGCATCATCAAAACCCATAACAGAATACAGCGATCATTCCGCTCTGCGTGAACGATGACGAAGGAAAGGATGAGGGGCCAGTCTTCTCCCACGGTAATGTTTGAATCTAGTGGTGCTTTATCTTCCCGTGCTCTTAAAATGTATTCTAATCCTTCAAACTATCATATAAAATACCAAGTCAGTGTTGGCCCTTTGTACCTAATCCCCATAATGGAGGCATCATAGAAATAGAACCAAACTTGTAGTCTGAAACTGCTTCTGATACCCGTCCTGCCGGGTACTACCTGACTGGCCTAGGGCACGTGCGCACACAGGCTTCCCTTGGGCAGAAGGGGTATGTGGCTCAAGGCCCGTGGCCTGTCACACAGGGTCTGTGAGCCTATGCTCTGCAGCACAGACTGAGAGCAAATGCTTGGGCATCACAGAGACCTGGTTTTAAGCAATCCCCTCCTGCCAAGCTGTCTCACCTTCAGCATTTTACTAAATTCCTCTAACTTCAGTTCCTCTATGGGCTGGTTAAAGTTATGGATGTGAAAATGCACATCAGATTTTTATGTAAGTTACTCATGAAGAGAGTCACTAGTCATAGTCCATATATTTTCAGAAGGCAGATTTCAAAAACTTCCAACAAAATTAGGTAGAATTCAATGAAGAACAATTGGAAGGCAGACAGGGAATGGGTCAGAAAAGATGGGACTATCAAAAAAGAAATCCCTGACACTGCAATGACATAGCACCCCGATGAGGCAGCAGGGGCTTTCCTGATGGACTCAGATCCAAACGCGTAGTAAAAAGGGGAGACACGGGGCACATAACCAAGAAAGTTTCAACAGTGGCACGAATGTCCCAGAAGAGAGCCAGGAAAGCCATAGCCCAGAAAGAATGAAAAAAAAAATCTGAAGCAAGAATAAAAAAATGACTGCTGCACTTGTGTTCTTGTGTCTCGCTTGTTTGTCTAAAGATTTAAGCCTGATTCCTTGGGGACAATAGTGTTGTGTTAATTTTTATGACAGAGAAATGCGAGTTTCTCGGGACCTGTTTTGCTTTCCTTCAATTTCTGTCAGTAATACTTACTGAGTACGCGCTGCCGCAGGCATGGTACCGGATGCTGCGCCTTCTACACTGAGGAGATAACCTTTTCTGTCAAGAGGCTGATAGTCCAGTAAGAAGACAGGCATGCAAATGTAACAAAATATACCAAAATAATTACAGTACTAGAGGTGAGTATAAAATCCAGAAAAAAACATAACTTCAAAAATACCCAAATCTGGCTGGGGTCGTAGGATGGTCTAGAGTAGGATTCATGGAAAAAATAACATTTAGTCTGAAACATCTCAGTCAGTGAAATGCTGTATAAACTGGAGAGAGTGATAAATGATTACAAGAACATACTATAACTTCCTGTCGTTTTGAATGAGCTTAGCTCTATTGACCCCAGTGAATTTTTTAGTTTGCCAAACAATTTTTTTTTTACTAAGATTTCATTAATGCCTGGCAAATTTTGCAAACAGTAGACAACCAGAGAAGTTGCAGAAGACTAAAAATTGATAAATGTTATTTAGATTTTCAATTTTAAGAGGAAGGATCCAATGAAAGACAGTGTTGTGAATTGTTTGAAAGAAAGGGCTGGAATTAGACCGCTACGGGAGAACCCTGGCTGTGCGCCTCAGTATCATGCGGCCTCCGCTAAGCTACTAAGCATCTTCGTTCTTCAGTTTCCTTGTCTTTGAAATGGGAGAGGGAGAGGATATATTCAGAAATTGCAGTGAGGATTACATGGAAAGTGTCTAGAAGAACATGTAGCACATGGTAGGCTCTCCATAAGTATGACCTATTTTATAATTCTGCAAACTAGAGACCAAAGTGGTTGACCTTAAACACATAAAAGATTCCAAAATAAAAGGCTTAGAAGACTTTACACAGAAAAGGAAGTGGTGATATTTTAGGATCAGGATGGGTTCACTAATATCAAGTCATTCCAGAGCCCCATCCATTTCCTGTTCGGGCTCAGCCTTAAGCTAAAATTTGCTGCGAGCATTTCTATAGTAAAGCAAGCTAATGGTTCTAAGATACCCACTTCCTAGGGAAACAAGGATAATGAAATGATGACTATCAGGACGGTGATGGTGGTATGGGTACAAAGGCAATGGCAGCCGAGTTTCACAGAGCACTCTTTACAATGTACCTAGGATATTCCATGCATTGCTGGACTTAGTTTTTAAAGACCTAGAGGAGTGGAAGTGAGCATGCCATTATGAGAGGTTGTTTGCAACCTGTGTATCATATGTCTTGCTGGTCATTCTAACCAAGAGCCAGAGTCCCATCCCTTCTGTTCGTTCATTTCAGTATTTGTTGAATGGTTTCAATGACCCAAGCATGATTTTAGGTGCTACTGATACAGCATTGAAAAAATAAGAGAGTTTGCTCTTGGGCTGAAAGTTTTCTTGGGGAGGAAAAAGAATAAAAGGGGTATTAAATAAACATCTCAATTTGAAAAATGACAAAGCTCAAAAACTTAGGAATAAATCCAAGTCTTTAATAGAAGTAAAACCAACGGCAGCCGCCATGTCGGCATCTCCTGGGTATCAGGAGCTTCACGGACATCAGCTGGCATTTTAGACCTGTTCTAAATGTACCCTTTGATTCAGTGAATATTTAAATTCCAACTCTATGTCAAGCGTTGAATAAATAACAGTAAACAAAACAAACAACAAACTGAATCTCAGAGAAAGCATTTTCTCCAAGATCCGAATAATTAGTAAGGGACCAAGCTGGAATTTGAAAACACGTTCGAGTACAAAGGCACTGCTTAGGAAGTCACTGAAATTAGCTTGGTGTCGAGGACAAGAGTCACGGCAGAAAAGAGGCTGGATTCTCTTTGAGGGTAAAGGCAGTATTATTTCCTCACAGAATAAATGGGCGAATGACAGGAATCAAGACTAAGTCCATGACTCAGAGGTTTTTGGCCCATGCAATACAATTAAATGGGGGTGGGGAACTTCCAGAAAAGCTGGTTTGGGGAAACATTAAGAGATTCATTTTGGACACGTTGACTCTGAGACAGCCATTATACCTCCGATGTGAAATTGTGGGGTACACAGTTGGATTTCCAAGTCTGGGGTGAAGGAGAGGAACTTGGATTAGAGATGGATATTTGAGGATTGATGGCAATTAGGTAGATAAGGTACCATTGATTATGGCCAGGCTCAGATGCTTGGAGCCTTAGGCTTAAGCGACAAAGTTGCCATCAGGTTACAAAGAGCCTGACCCTGTGCTCAGACTCCAATAGAAGACAGAGGACATTTGCTTTTGTGACGAGAGATGGATTACAGTAAGTCTCATGGGCACCACCAACTTTGTTTTTGTTGTTATTTATTTTTTGTTTTATTTGTGTAGAAGACTTCACTCTTTTTAAATACTTGAGTAATATTTGGCAGTGGTTCTTAAACTATAGTGTGCATAAGAATAACCTAGGGGTCAGAGCTTGTTAAAAAACTGATTCCTAGGACTCATTCCTAAAAATGTGTAGTCAGTAGACTGTGAATGGGGCGTACGAATCACCTTTCTCTTTCAAGCATCCTGGGTAAATATGCTTCTAAGTCTAACTGTTCAGAACAATAATTTTTCTCGGTCCCAATACCTTTGTATTTAGTGCCTATTCCAGTTCTCGTGGGCTGAGGGGTTGGGGATTTTTGTATTTCTGCATTTTATTAGAGGTTACCCAGATCCCTTTTAGACACAGAAGAGCATCACTGGATGTCAGACTGGGCCTCTTCCTGACGCAGTTTTAGCCCGGGTGTAATCCGATTGGTCCCTGGCTCCCAGGGTGAGAGTGAGACTTTGGGAGAAATGAGGCTGCCCCCACCGATGTGCAGGATTTACAGCAGGAATGAAGACAGGCTTTCCTCCCCACTACTCTTAGGACTTCAGCTGGACCAAGCGCCTAAAAGAAGGCCAGAGTGGGGAGAAAGAGAGGTCACGATAACATTTATAAAGGGAGCGCCGAGTCCCCCTCATGCACGCCCTTTGCAGGGGAGGTGGAAAGCAATGAAACTCTCTAACCTTGAACCCAGTAGGAGGACTAAGAGGAAAACCTGAAAAGAGCTTTGGAATCTGTTCCTTGCAATTGGGAGACTCAGAGAACTGGTGCCTGAGTCCCATTTGAGAAGTAACGCTGACAGCAGTCCAGAGTCTGACCCTACCCACAAAATCTGTCAGCCAGAAAGAGGCCAGCTCCTTGGCAGTGCGGACAGGAGACTCCCCACACCGAGGTGAGCTCATGCCTTCTGAGTTTGTAGGGACAAGGCATGGATACAGACTTCTGTGGGTTGGTGTGGAACTCACAGGAGCGTCATGACCACTGGAGTGACCCTGCCGGGGTCACAAGTGCCCCCAAAGCAGAGATATATCCTCTCAGACCCCGGAAAGTGCACCTGCTAGGGCGTCATTTATACTTACAATGCCCTGGCGGGGGTCCAGCCTTTTGGCATCTCTACGTCACACTGGAAGAAGAGCTGTCCTGGGCCACACATTCAATAATTTATTGTGACACATAATCACAAAAGAACCTCATAATGTTTTAAGTAAATTTACGATTTGGTGTTGGGCTGCATTCACAGCCCTCCTGAGCTGCATGCAGCCTGTGGGCCACGGGTTGGACACCCACAATTCTTCTACTTGAAGCTAATCCTCAGTTCCCCCCCTCCCATGAGGCAGTCAGGTTTTTGCTTCTCCTCCCAATAAAAAATGAAATTGCTTCTTTGCGATCAAACACACAAAGGCAGGAATTTCTTCTTCAAGACGTGTAGATATACGTCCTCTAAGGAGTTAGTCTTCTCCATCAGATGCATGAGACAACATCCCTTTCAATTAAATGCCTTCTTCAGAAGCAGAGACTTAACTCTCAGGGATACAGCCCGCTCTAGGTCAGCTTGGGTGGGGCAAAATGGAAAGCAAATAACCACCAGGGTGAGAAGTGTTGATGACAGCTTTGATGATGAGGGTGGCTGATGTGGAGTTGAGGTGGGTGGAAGTCAGATAGTGAAACTGCCTGACTAACTCATCAGAAATTGGGCTACAACCAAAAGCCAACTGCCTCCAGCTCTTACTTCTGCCTAACACTTACCAAGCAGTGTTTCATGTGGGCGAGGAATTCTCTGAGGCAACCCCTTGTTCCCTAGGTCGCTAACTCTAGTCGGATAAGCCACAGATAAGTCAGCCACAGTCCGCTTACTGAGATACATTTTATTATAGGTTTAAAAGTAAGTAACCATTTGAGGAAACAAGGAAGCAGAGTATGAATTGAAAACAAAGGCTGAAATCACACCACAAGGGACATCTGAAGACCATCTGTGGGCAGCTGTTATCTCCGGTTGCCACTGATCAGACCTCTGTTTTCCCTGAGAAATTACTACCATGTGAGGCTTTTGTTGAGAATATAATTTCGGTAAGAAGGAGAGCTTTACAAACAGCGGTATGCCAGGGTGAATGGGTTCTCAAGACAAAACCCCAATTTGACACACTTGCCAATTCCCTTGATACGGATAGCCCCGCCGTGGCCAGTTTCAAGAATGGTAGTATTTAATACTAACCAATAAAAAAAACTTCTAAAAATTTACCTGTCAATTCTCACAAACTGTTGCCAGCCCATTCTCGTACACTGCTGCTTATAATTTAACAAAGATCAATTCTACCAAGTTTCCATAAATATGTTACATAGCTTCAATTTCCTGAGAAGATACATAAATGCAAGAGGAACAAGGCCTGGACGCCTTCAGTCCTCCAGCTCCTCAGCAAATGTTTAGAAAAACACTAAGAAATCTCTTGGCTTCAGGTTCACCCTGTTCTCAGAGCAATTTCTGTTATACACAATACAAATATATTTAAATTATCTTTATATGTGATACTATTAATTAACATAATACAGCTTTTTACAAATATCCATAAATATTTTCAATTCGGTTAATACGTAATCATATTATATAGCTTTTTAAACAAGAGTCCGCGAGGAACATATTAATTTAACAGAGTCCCAGACTTCGGCAGGCTGCCTTTGCATTGAGTTTTCAACCCTCTGACCAAGGCAGGCTCTTCAAAGCGAGGGCCTGGATGTGGCTGGAGAAGCCCCGAGCAAACCCAGATAGCCCTGCTCCAGGCAGGGAAAGAAGAAGAAGTTTGCCAAGAAAGGAGGTGTCTGTATGGCGTCCCTCTGCCCCCCTTGGGCTGAAGGGCAGTAAAACCTCTTGAAAATCGAATCTGTTAAACTTTATCAGCTTATAACGTGATGGCAGAAACACCATCTCCAAAGCTGAGACGGTGATACAGTGGGAGGCCCACTGGCCCCATTGATCACTAGTTCTGTGGACTGAGACAAGTCCCCTGCCTTTGTATTCTCATTGCTACAATAGTGACCAAAATACCTGTCCCATTAACTTTATAGAGTTGCCATGTGACATGCGAGAGCACTCCGTAAACCGTGCAGAGCCAGTTAAATACATGAAATCATTCCGTGACATTCTGCAGCACTGGTAGCACCAGTTTCGGGGCTGAGATCTTGTGATTACTAAGGCTCACTCAGCCTTTACCGTTGGCAGTGTTTGGATGCACACACACAAGTCCTCATGAGCCCTTTGCTAGGGCGCGGAGCGACCCCTTCGACCTACCGGCTCCACCCGGCATCCTGAGGATGAGGAAAGCAAAGGAAATCCCTAAATAAAGTGCATTCCACACCCTGTCACCTCTGCCTCTGTCCCAGCAGTTCTCTAGAGTATTCTCTATCCTCTAATATCATCACATCTAAAAGGGGTTGTTGTAGGCCTATCTGTGGCCACCATACCAGTCTGACTACTTTTTATTAGGAGGGCCTCAGAAGGTGGGAGTATGGGAAAACTGAAGTGCAACAGCCCAAGAATATGAGGAGAGAACCAGGCTACTGTGCTGGAACCTTTTAGCACACTAGGTAAGACCCCCATGAGAACAGACCTCATTTTTCCACCCGGGGATTCAAAGATTAGATGACTCTCTGACAGCTTCTGTCCGTCGGCCACTGTATTCGTTTTACCTTTGGTTGGTAGTGTCTTTGCCAAGCCAATGTTAGGGGGAACCAAGTGCCCTTGGCCCTTCCTCTGGGTCTCTTTCAGGTAAGTGTGAGAGATGAAAACTCATATGCAGAGGAGTTCTGTTTGTTGGATGTTGCTATGGCACCAAACTGTAGACACTGAAAATCTGCCTCCTCCAGCCCACCCCCCAGCACCTCTGCACGTGCGGAAGAGGATGGGGAGACCAAGTCCAGACTCTAGGCGACGAACTGGGGGTTGGCTAGCAGTAAAATCCCCCAGTACGTGTTATTCTTTAGAACCTGGAGTTCATCATTGAAGCCCAACTCTATTATATCTCCTTTGTGCAGCTCGTAAGTCCCTCCTACGTTTTGGATGGCAGCTTTATTTTTTACAGTTTGTATAATGTCTGTGTTTTTGCAGAGCCGCACATCAAAAGGAGCTGTTTCCCTATAGGTTGTATTGGGAGCCACTTGGCCATAAATTGAGTACAAGCCGTCCTGAAGTATCTGCAGCTTCCAGTCACCTGTCTGCCTCACACAAGATGGCTCGAGAGACACCACTTGCCATTTTGAAGGTAATGGACCTAGAAGAAATTTACAAGGGAGGGAAAAAATGGAAAGCATAGTTATTTAATTATTTTATCATCTTCCTGGTTATACTTCTTTCCTCCTTGTATATTAATAGGTTGTTTCTTTACCTGGTCTATGCTAGCTGTCTCCAGCCACAATGTGAATATGTTAAGTATCTGTCTACTCCTTGTTTAGAGAAATTGCAAATCTTAAGTGTGTCACTTGCTCGGGGAGCTCTAAGGAAATGGACTTGGAATAGAAAAAGGGGTGAAGTTTTACAGGTCACTGTGAGCTTCTCAGTGAGGCCTCACGCCCCGGTGCTATGATAACCAGGCCTGGCGAACCAGGGGGGAGAACCGCGCTTCTCTGCGTCCGCGCCCTTCCCTGCACACCGCCTGGTCGGCAATGTGCATTTCCTGAGTCCGTGCGCCGCGGTGCTGCCCCCACTGTCTCCCTTCACCCCGCCTGAGTCTCCTCCATAGGAGGTGTCAGTGGCATTACATGAATTAAGTTGTCCCTTTATTGTCCCTCTCTTCCTCACTTCAATACATCTTTGTTCATTGGTAGATCTTCACCCAGAAGAGTCCCTGGTCCCGAGTTTTGTGCTCCAGAGCTATTTCTTGATTGAGTTATGCATTCGTGTTCCTGAATTGGGTGCATCGTATCTAAATTAGGATGCTTCTCATCAGTTTGTAGATAACTTATCCTTCTAGAACCACTTGAGGCATCATCATCCAAACCCTCCAAAAATAACTACTGGTAAATTCATGAATTTAAAAATGGGAATTATTTGACTGCTTAAATATAAGTAGCCCTAGCTTAATGCTATCATATAGGGTGGGGAAACGGTTGAGACTTAATCATTTCTTTTCATAGGTATATTTGGAATTTACATATTTTCCTAATGTTAATTGTTTGTACGTAGTAGTGTGATTTCAGAGCCCCAGGAAGTGCTTTTACCACAAAAATACTTATCTAGCCTGTTCTCTAATTCTTCATAATTTTTGTTATAGGGGGCAAAGCCTTTATCCCATTATTAGAAAGAACCCGATAAGACTACCCTGGAAGAAATAATACATTGACTAAACATAGTATTTACATATAAATGACTGATATAAGACTCTGAGCATAGATTCTGCAGGATTATAAAGAAAAAGTCATTAGAGCAAGAAGCAGAGTCTGTGTGGGTGACCTCAGAGCTCAGTGAATGTCTTCTGGCCTGACACGTAATGGACAGGAGCCAGTGGGCTAGCGAGTCTCCGGAAAGAAGTGTCGCCGGTTCTCTTGGCTCCGTGATAGGGACCTGAAAGACTACCTTAGCATCATTTGAGGTCCTCGAGGTCCATCCCACTCACTAGGAAAGCAGAAACAAATCACGAAGCCAGAGGCAAGTAAGAGGAGACTCCCGAAATCGCACAGGCCTGCGAAGCCTGGAGGTTCGAACTGCGTGGGAAGCAGTGGTGCAGTTTGTCTCTAGAAACAAACACACACACAAAAATGTGTGTCTGGCCTGAAACCTATCAACAACCCAAAATGTATGTATTTTCATTTTTGTATGTATTCTAAGACAAACCCTAAAGTTCATTTTAACTGTACACTTTAATGTGTTTTCGAAGCAAATACCAGGTCACTCTAAGGGAGAGCGACTCAAGCTAATAGGAGAGGGGAAGGGTGCAGAGGAAGCGGCCCCTCTCCCCACTCTCTCCTCTTCTATACATTTAGGAACAAAAACAGCACCACACAGACACACACACGCAGTCTGCTGGACACCAGCAATATATGACATGCGAGAAGGACTTTGAGTTTGTCAGAGAAATCTGAACCATATGCTTATTAAAACCTCAAATTAAAAGCAGGTTCCTGGATCTCAGATGCTCAGGCCCGTAAGAGTGCTGTGCACTCCTACCCAGAGACATGGCCTTCTCCAGGGCTGATCTCAGAAGCCCCAGCCCCTGGGCCACTGGTGGGAATAGGATGAGCAGTTAGAAACAGTAGCAGAAGAATGACTAAAATAGAATAAAGACTCCCTTCACAGCATTGGAACTTGCCTTCTTGTGTCAAATACTAAGAAAAGTAAAAAGGAGGGATGCAAGACAGGTTACTCACCAAACTTAGCGACACAGGGCTTGCTGTCTATCTGTAGGGGAAGAGAAGAGGAAATTGATGAGGAGGATGACAGCATCACAGCTTTCTTAATTGACTTATTTAGAGCTTCAAATTCCTCAAGCAAACCTCTTTTGCTAGCCTTGTTAAAAAAAATCCTCTCTCGACTTTGTCTCTGCTCTCTCTGCTACCATTTTTGGATGTCTGGCTTTGTCTTTGACCTTACCTACCTTTGACCTTACCTTACCTTTCATTACCTAGCTGCCCTTTTGAGCCTTCCAGGCAAAAGTTGAGGTCTCATTGCGTCTACCTAACCTGTTCCCACAGGACAGCTATTCGATCTTGGACTCCTAGCCCCTTGGGCCACAGAAATGTTCTATAAACACTACCCTCCCCACTCCAGTGCTTGGACAAGGTGACCCCTTGGCATGTATGAATAGAATAATAGAGCTTCTATTTATGTTTGTTTTTATTTTAAATAATAAGAGACTACACTATAGAAATATTTACAACTCAGATTCATAAAACCACTCTTATTTAATATTCAGACAGTGATGCATTATATGGAATAACTGAAATGCCCTGAAAAGAACTCAGTTTCAAACTCTTGCAACAACATACCATAGTTCACATGCTGCCAGAAGCCATCATTGTGGTTAATTTTATAAACACAAGTATTTAAATGCTAAAAGCTTTAAATACTTGTAGTAAGATAAAGTATAACCAAAACCTCATGCTATGTAAAACTTGTTGGTTTCCAAGTGGCTGCGTTCTTAAGAGACTTTTTGAACTTAAAGATGTTGCACATTTTTTAATAGGCTTTCTCTGTCTGCCATGACAGGAATACATTAAGGGAGGCCAGGGCGAGGGAGTGAGACCAGCTAAGAGATCCTTGTGGTCAGCTGGGCAAGAAAGCACAGTGCCGCTGAGGGAGGTTTAGCAGGTGGACGTGGTGATCAGTGATTGGAAAGATATGTTTCCTCAGCTATATTCAACTGTGAAAGACATAAAGCAGCTGGATTTAATCAGTGTTGACAGTGTTCCTGGATTGAGGTTTCAATATTAGAGTATAATGGAGAGAGAAACAAGTGAGCGGGTCAATGCGAGATCAGGGTTATAAGAAACCACGAAATTTGAGTTGTGGAAGGAAGGAAGGAAAGGCATGAATGGAGCAAGGGCCAACTTTATGTTAATTTTTAAGAATCTAAAAACTCGCTCTGGCCCATGTGGCATGGTTGGCGCGGGCATCATCCCACGTACTGAAAGGCCACAGGCTCATTCCTGGTCAAGGCGCGTGCCTGGGTTGCGGATTCGGTCCCTGGTCGGCACGTAAGGGAAGTACCTAATCGATGTTTCTCACGTTGATGTTTCTCTCTCTCTCCCCCTCCTTCTTTCTCTCCCCGCCTTCTTCTCTCTCTAAAATCAGTAAATGTATCCTCAGGCGAGGATTAAAAAATAAAAATAAAATTAAGGAAAAAAAAATAGAAAAACCACACCATTGAATAAGGGTTTAAAAATTCAGTGCCCTAATATGCTGAGCACACTCTGGAGTGCGCTCTTCCATCTGGGTTTGCGTTTCTCTGTGAGGCAGTTTTCCAGTTAGAAAAGTCAAAACCATGAATCAGGTAAATTAAATTAGAATGTAACCTTCAGATTATTGCATCACAAAGTGTGAAACTAAGATAAGAAAATAAAAGGAACATTTAACAAATTACTAAAATATTAATTCAATTATTTTAAAAGTGTTTGTTATATATTAACATGATATGTTGGTGACAACAAGGTTTTGCACTGTGAATAAACTACACTAAGCATATTATATGGTTCACTCATAAATTTCTAGCTTGTGCATTTTTTAAATATATATAGTATTAGTGCTCGTATGTAATTTATAACAGCATCTATTTGGGGATTGAAATCAAAATAAAAAACATTTTGATTTAGATAGAGGGTGTGATCCAAAAGCGAGAGAGCCACTCTTCTAGAATAAATTGGGATTTCTGCATTTGGCTTCATTTTTGCAGTGATTTCATCCTCATCTCGGGGTTTCTTAGAAGAGATGTTGAAATTCCATTTGGTTTAGTTTATGAAAGGCATGCAATAGGGAGTCCCTTAATTTCGATGTCCTCTTTTATAAAATGAGAAAAATAATAGCACCTAGTCCATCGAACTCACTGTCACCCTAAATGAGGCCATTCTCGTGGAGGGCGTGCGCTCGATAGCCTCTCTGGTCCTGCTCATTAAAACAGTAGCTACACTGATTGATAATAAAGCTGACTATAATGAAGAATTTAACAAAACTTTCAGCACCTATATTCCCAACATTGTAAGCAAGAGAAACAATGTGATTTATGGTCCTTGTCTCTTAAGAGGTTTACGGTCTTTCTAGAAAGACACAACTGCATAGGTGGAGCAACTGGGTAACAATCCAAACGTGAACGGCTGCCAGAGCATGGGCCGCAGATAGTATCTGTGTGCTGTGTTCTTCTGTATATGAGTGCGGAGAAACTTAAGGCTGCAGGCCGGTTGCCAGGGACAGAAATCCTGCAGTCTGTCTCGTGGGCTACTTTAATATCTATAAAAGCTCCAGAAACTGCCATTGTAACCTTCTCTAATTAGTGCCACAAACGAAAATCTGTCCAATCATGACAGTCGTCTGTTTGGCAGTGAGGCACTGTCTTTGTTTGAGGAAGTGAAATAAATAAACAAGGGATACCCATATTGTTAAAGTCTTGAAATTTAGCTTCATTGTACTGTCATTAGTAATTGTGGTGCAAATATTAATCACTACAATCCTGTAGGAGGCCACCATGGGCCAGGCGCTGTCCTGGCTCATTAACCGTTACCCCAGCTCTAGGAAATGAGAATCAGCAGCACACTCTCTTGCAGGGAGATTAAGAAACTAGCCCAAGGCCACGCAGCTGATAAGAGGACAGGTTGAAAGGACTCACAGGGCTCACCCCTACCGCCCTGCAGGGCGCTGTCTGTTTATAATTCCGGTAATGTTTGGAAGGAGTTAATATCCACTTGTAAAGGAGCATATGCGACTTTCAGCCTCAACTTTAATTTGGTTCATTTTTGCTGAAGAGGATCAGCTGCTCTTATAACCCTACTTGGTTTAAGCCAAGATTTACATAATTGGGTTCAAATGTCAAAAGCTTAATAATTCTTCCTCCAAACCAACCCTCATCGGATCACCCTTTGGAGACAGAGTCTACTGTGCTTTTAAGTAGAAGCACATCTTCCTTTTGGGAAGTAGCTTTCATTTCACTGAAGCAGGGGACTCCTGACCATTTGGTTTCTTAGCGACAACTTCTGTGAAGTTATTTTCACTGAAGATAAGGCCAAATCGTTTGGGCTAATCGCCAGTCCTTTTCAGTAGACTGTCTTCTGAAAGCAGGAGGGGAAAAAAAGAAGTAATTTTTTCCCAAAGAAATGCCTCTTGGCCTAGAAGGAGCCAACCTTCCTGTCCAGAGCTTTGTGAATTAGTGCCTAGAGGAACGGGGAAGTGGGACTTTCGCACATAAAAACAGAGTGGAGATTAAAATAATCTAAACTCCAAGTTTCATGGATATTGTAAGAAGGTAGAAGCGGCCCCTTGTAATGACTCACCATCCACTCGCCACTCAGGCCTCTGTCCCAAATGTGTTTATTTGTGGTCAGTAAGGAAAGGGCAGGGCAGGGCAGGCCATGAAAAGGGGGACCCACAAGCTAGAGTTGTCGGTCAGGCCACTGGCTTTTCCCGTGGGAAATTAACCTCCGTGGTATCCTGCCATCACAATTTCTGGAAAACCTATTAAATACCTCCAAACCTGGAGCAAGCACTGGCTATGTCCTTAGGCACAGAGCCTCTCATTGAGAAGCCGCACGCGGCCTGGGAGAGAGGCGCCGGAGCCGGAGCTCGGGAGCGTGGGACCGGCCAGGTTCACTGCTGCGAGGCACCGCTCCTCCCCCTGGAGCTACTAGACCTCCTCTGCCCCTTGGCAAGAGCCGCTGTGGGCTTTCTGTGCATTGGGTCCCCATTCATGTGCAGGATCAGAGGACGCATAACGTGTCCTATGCTCTTCAGGGTCATCTGGCTAATGAGTCTTGGTTTTCAGTGGTCTTTAGAAGGAAAGAGCAGTTCCAAATGTAAGCTCTGGCTGTTCTCCCCCTTCCCCCGCTTCAGAAATCTAAACATGCACAACTCCTGACAGTTCTTGTCTTTCTGTGCAAAGCTTCGCTGCCCCAGAAAATGCACACTCCTTGCTGCCTTCCTGAGTGAGTGGAGGCGCGGCCCGCCATGCCGCTGTATACTCATGGACCCCTACGCGGTGCAGATGGACGGGCTCCCGTGTGGCAGTGCGGGCAGAGCTGCACTGACCCCAGCTAAACACCGACAACTGCAGCGTGCTGCTCGCGTCTGCATTTGTTTTTTCTCAGTTGCTTTCAAATCTCTTAAGGGACAGAACTGTGTCTTTGAAATCCTCACTGGCCAGTCCCCTCGGAAACCTGTTTCCGCAGTCCCCTGATTTCATGTCACAGCCCTTTCTTCAATGGGCATGTATCGCCTTATTCTCCCCAAGGCTGAGAATCTTCAAACATACCCCAAGTGGACTAAATCCTAAATGACATAAAGCCTTTTTTAATTTTCCTTTCGGTCAGTGCTGTGTGCAGCCAACAGCCAGAAGAACTTGTAATAAGGACCAAATGTATCTCCATCTCCTCCAGACCCACAGCATGGACTGGAGCTCAATGGGAAATTCCTGATAAGCCTCAGGGACTTCCCAGATGGGAACGAGCTTCACCCTCCTCCGTGAGGAAGCTGAGAGCCAGAGAGATGAACCGTCTTTCTCACATTTGTGCAGCTAGTCATTTGGAGACCTAGAACCGGAATCCAGATCTTCTTACTCCTAGCTCAGTGCCATTTCTCTCCTCAAAGTCACCATAACCACCTGCCGCTTACCTTAGTTTGCCTTCCATTGTCTTTTTATGTCTCTTCTCTCAGTTAGACTCTAGCTTGCACCCCATTCCTTGAGAGTAAGCATCATGTTTTACACCCTTTTATTCCACCAGGAGGATTTATTTAACAAAGTTCCAGAAAGGGAAAGAGTACTCCACAGGCGCCTGCCAAATGACTGACTGAATTGAGCGATTCCATCCAACTCAGTTCTGCAGCCAACATTCAGCATTTCTCATACCTTTCATTTCGAAATACTTAGATAAGCCTCGGAAGCCACACATCATGACAAAGTTGAAATTACATTTCTATTATCTCCATCCCCTGCCTCGTCCGTTCAGCTAGCTCTAACAGTACCGAGCGGCGAGGACAATAACCAGACTCACAAAAGACAGTAGGATTAGAATCAGTAGCAACCTCAGGTACTGTTACTGTCTCCTTACCTTGAGTGGGAGAAGAGTGAAGACTACTGTACTGAAGGAGCAAACTAGCAGCACAATAACTAATGCTGAGAAGACCCATGGCTTCCAGCCCGGCCTCCGTGCTCCTGAGGGAGCCGCATGGGGCAGAGGCATGTTCTCCATGCACCCCAAACTCATTCTCTGCAGGACGGAGAGTGGTGGAAAGCAGAGATTCGCAAGTGATAGGCCAGTGATGCAACAACTCGATTTTGTCATATGGTAATTAGTAGTGGGTGTAAGAGGTGGGGCTTCCTTCTGATCCTGTCTGTTGGAAAAACGATACTCTGAGTGTCATTTTGGTACCAGGCCAAATGTGTTCACTCAGCAGAATGGAAGGCTTCAAAAAAAAAAAAAAAAAAGCCAACCCAAATAAAGAGAATGAAAAATAAAAAGTTAAAAACCCAATGCAAGAGAAGTTCAAATGGAAAAATTTCTGGAGCAAGAGGAAGTACAGTTCTATGAAGCATTACAAATTATTTCCAGATAAGAAAATTACTTTTTGAAGGAAGAAATAAAACCCCAGATGAGGCTCTTTCATACTTCAGATATGATATAGCTGTGAGGCAGGGGAGTGAAGAGCTCAGAAGACAAGGATGCAGGGTTTGGAAAATACAGGTTCATTCATTTCTTGGATATAAAATATGTTCCTTCTGAGATAGGCTCTAGCAAATGGCCAGGGTGATACTAGAATTTGACATGAAATACACATAACCACAACAAGCTCAATGCTCTTCGATCTCAGTATATTAAAACCCCGATAACTCAGTGCTGGCATCAAATAGAAATAAAGCAATCATATAAAAGGGCATTTTCTTGCACCATGATCCCTGGACAGAGCTTGCTCTCCCCCCCACCCCCCAAAAAAAACACTTGAATTTTCTTCTTGGCACTCAAAATGCTGATTTATTACCAAGTCGAGAAAGTCCCCTGGTTCTCCATACCTCAGTCTTTTCATCTGTTAATTGGGATCCCTGCATTGCTTACAGAATTCCAGCATGTGACAGAAAGAACACGGGCTTTGAACTTAGACCTCAGGGGTGCCCTCGCCTGCCCAGGGCCCTCGGCAGGGCACTTGACTCCTCAGTTTTTTTGTTGTAAGATAGAGATTGTCCCCTTTTCATAAGGCTCTTGGAGAATGAAATAAGCGTCAAAGGCTTGGCGGAAGGGCTGTCCATGATTAGTTGTCTCTTCCCCACCCCTCTTTGAGATGTGAAGAATGTGTCAATTATAAAGTCCTGGAAAAAGAATGGTTTTTAAAATATTGACCATACGGTGTAATTCAGCTAAAGTTCATTTAAAGAAACAGAGGTAAGATGAAAGCATTATAGAGAAAAATATTTTAATCTAACGGAAAGTTAAAGATTTTTAAAAATCAGAACAAAAGCCTAGAGATGTAACTCTTCATTTTCAAAGGAGGAAGCTAAGAATAACCTAGTGAGTGGGGGCTGAGAAACTGCAGAAACCATTCTGTTTCTTAGCCCACCCCCACCCTCACAGCCACACCGTTGGCAGCGCGGTTTCTCGTCGAGCTGTCAGGTTTTAACCGGGCCCTGTTGCACCTTGATTACTAAACTGCCCCTGAAGAGCAGACTCCCAGAGTCACACAGAAATAGTGATTCAATACAACCATGTTCTCCTGGCTTTGAACTAGACGGCGCGGTGTGGAATGAGTAATGCCCTGACTCAAGAAGGAGGCCGTGCCCCCCGTGCCTGTGCCCCTTGTGACTCTCGTGCCCGCATCGTGTCCGAAGTGCGTATCCACAGGAGCATTGCTTTAAACTGACCCCTGAAAAGTTACCCTCTTTCCGCCCTGCTTCTCTGGCCTGCTTCCTTTTCCTGTCTCCTTGCCAAACTGCAGACAATTCCCTTTGCATAGTCACTTCAGTAAATGTTTATTCAGATGGGGAACTCTTCCAAGTAAAATCCAGCTCCTCCTCCTGCCCTTAACCAAGGTAAGGCTCTGGTATGTCCGGATTATTTTAACCTTACAAAAGCCTAAGAAAGATGGCTTATCTCAATACATTCCTCTTCTCATAAAACAGGGCTCAGAAATGAAGAAACTTCAGGTCAGAACAAGTGACAGTAGGGAACACTTTCTGATATGCTGAATTAATGAGTCGCCCCTGGTATCTCTTTGATGCAGGCAAGCGGAATCGACTTCTCCGAACATGACAGGCAATAAGAATGCCCCAAACCCAAGCTTCTGTTTTTACGACCTGGCACTGGTTCCCATACTCGGAATGAGATCTTCTCAATTAAGTCCGCCAGGAAAATGCACGTTGAACACTTACCGTTGGCTTGCTACCGTGCTCAGAGTTTGGGGGGATGTAAAATAAGTCACAGGGGTCAGGGAATTTTCTGCCCAACTAGATTAAAACCTTACAGACAAGGGGACAGGTGCTGCGGTGAGCAACAGAGGACAGGGCCGCAAAGGACAGAAGGACCTAGATAAGATAAAATAGTAAGAAGAAAATTCGGAAACGGGTGGTTTGAGAGGACAGAGGCAGAAACTCCCAGTATTTCTGGAGCAAGTGGCCAACACATGGAGCAACTTTTCAGGGGTATGAATATCGGCAAGTGTTAGAAATTTTAAAAAGGGCTCAGTGTGAACAAGGACAAAACACCAAACTTTGGGATCGCCTGGCAGTTTTCACTCAGGAACTGCAAAATGAGGAACTTGAGAAAAAGTCACAAAAAATGTACTCATTTTGTGACAAGTAGATTTGTTTTTGGTTTAAATATAGGTAGATGACAGATAAGAGAAAGTAAATGTGATCCTTAAATAAGATTTTAAACTTGGAATTTTACGAAGGCAGCAGAAGCTATCTGTTAAGATTTATAAATGCCCACTCTTTATATAAAGAGTATTATATACTGCTAATTATACATAAATAGATATATGTGCACATCTATACACACACACATATACACAAACTTGCGCATTAGGTGTACGATAAATTCTAACAGATATACTGAGATTTCTTATATCAGTGTCCAGATCATTTTCTCCAAGAAACTAACAAGGAGCCTATCAGGGGGGTCTAGGAAATAGTTTGAGCCCAAACCATGTTTTCTTCCATGACATGGGGACCCTCTTCTCTGCCCGAAATCGCCTCCTTGGGTGCGGGCGGTTTTTGCATGGCTCCTTTCCAGGAGCTCTTACCAGATTCTTTGTTGTTTGCCGGCCTCACTGGCTCAAGCACTGCCTTTAAGTCACGAATCTAGTGGCCACTCTCCACGGAGGCCTTCCTGTGTCACCTACCTGCCCTATTGCCGTCTTTGAGAAAGGCGCTGTGGGAGGTTAGCCTGTGTCCCCTGTGAGTGTGGCTTGTTGTTATTTGGGGCACCGTGTGGGGGTAGGAGCGGCGTCTTTTCTAGCCAAGCCAGCAAGTGTCAGTATCCTGGCCATGGGAGGAGCATCTTAACAACTTTTGGTGAACGATTTGCTTCCTGCTTAGAATCGGAACTGCAAATAGATTTTGCATTGCGCAATATAGTGACACTTCCCATTTAAAAATGCCAGACATCACTCTAGAAACTGGAATGAATGGGCATTGCTGTGCGGTCGTATCTTGCCCGTAGATTACCAGGGAACTAGGTATGTCACCTGTGCCTTTCAACCTAATTGAGATAAGAGGGCCTTAATATTCCTGAGACAAGGCATCCCCAAATCTCCTGGATTTCCTCAGGCAGCCCTGGCAGAGGGGCCCAGGGGAGGTCTTTCGCCCAGCTGTTCTCATTGGCCCCCTTACTCGAAGAGTCCCTGTGTCAGTGTGGGGCAGCCAGCACACCCACTGCACTCACCCGGCAGTGTGGCGAGTGTTCATGTAGGAATCAGTGAGACACTTTCTCTTCTTGTTTTCCGTTTTTAGCACTGACTCAGCACCATCCAGTTTAGACAGCCTGGTCACGGCCGGGTTTGTGGGTTTGGGCGCTGGGAACCTGAGTGAGTACGGGAAGGTTTGGGTTTTTTCATATGCAGTGATTCTAAAATATAGCGAAAGGACATTTTTTTGTTCATTCAGTAAACATTATTGAATGCCTTCTATGTACCAAGTTCAATGTTAGGAACTTGAATTTGGAGGGCGAGTCTGTATCTTCAAATTTGGTATTGCTTTTTGATTTGGTTTGGTTTGGTTTGGTTATCAGGTGGCTTTGGAAAGAGACGAATATACAAGGCAATACAGGGAGAAGTGTGATATTAGGATGGGAGACGAGTGCCTGGCTTTCCTCAGAGCAAAGGGAAGTCTTGTAAAAAGACAATGTCCGGGTTGAGATGCAGGCCTGAAGAGAGAGCCGCCAGGTGGGACACCTCTTAACACCCCATTTCCCTAAGCTAATGAATCGCTATCAGCAAACTTGTCACTGTGCAGTATGCACGTGTTATATGTTGTTAATTTGCTGAGCAGCATGCCATATGAATATATACTGTAGATAGTATAATGTATAAAGAGGGAGCTCATGTGTGTGGGTACATGTTTGTGTGCACGTGTGTGCATGTAGTTTCAGGCTCTTGGCAATGGAGGAATCAGGAGGAGTAAGACAGAGTCTCTGGTCTTAAGGAACCCGTTGTCTAGAAATTGCCACTTCTTTTTCATTTGATCCTTCCAGATTTGCATTGAAAATATGTTTCAATTTCACGGTAATTTTGCCTTATCTTTTTTGTATGATTTTAGGTAACTTCCCCAGAGTTACCAGTTAATTCAGATCAAGTAGGAATGGGCAGAGCACCTAGAGTCGTTCAGGCCGAGGCACTTGTCTAGCCGGTCGGGTGACTCTAGCTGTGAATGCAGTAGGCAGAACGTTGCGACTACGCCGGGCGCGCTGGCTGCTGTGCTGGTGGAAAAACACACTGAGTCACAGGGAGCCGTGCAGATGCCGCTGGATGAAGTGGGGCCACCGAAGGGGTAGGCGGTTTTCATTTGCTAAATAAAGAAGCAACCCTGTGAAGTTAACTATGAATGTTATGCTAAGATAAGGCCTAAATATTTCAAGGTTTCCATCACCCAGCAAGCCCCAAGGGAATCTCTGTGGCTAAAAGCAAAGGTATTTTCCTCTGCACACGCACATAGCCTCTTCCATCCTGTCCTGGTCCTTCCTCCTGTGAATTTCCACATCGTGTCACGAATTCCAGCGCCACGGAGTGCTGAGTTCAGATGGGAACCGTAAAAAAGGAGATCAATGATTATGGAGTCTAAACTAGGAAACACATAAGGATGAAAAGCTCGCCCTTTTCCAGGCACTGTGTTGCAGATTCCCACTTCCACAGGCATTATGAGGTTTATGCCATCTTCACACCACTGTCACAAATGAGTCTTGTTAGCCCCACAGGGCACGAGAGAAACTAGTTAAGACTCTTGGTGAACCACTGCCATTGCCCTGAGTAATTAAGTCCTTACTTAGAAAGTATTGCAGTGCTGGTTCTGGTCCAAGAGGGTGACACAGAAGGCTCTGAACTCATGGCCTCCCGTGGACACATTCAATACACAGTTGCACACAAAGCAATTCCCTCTGAAAGAACTGGCCAAGCAGCTTCTGCACACCGAGAGAACAAGGGAAAAACTCATACTGAAACTGGTAGGAAAAGGATAAAGGAAATACAAATGAGCCAGAAAAAATAAACAAAGTGGCAATAGCAAGTCCATATTTAAAACTAATTACCGTCAGTGTAAAAACTAAATTCGCCAATCAAAACAATTAGACTGGCGAGATGGGTTAAAAAACAAGACCCCTCTGTAGACACTGTCTACAGGAGACTCACGTCAGCTTTAAAGACGCGCACAGACTGAAAGTGGAGGGATGGAAAAAGATATTTCATGCAAATGGAAGCCGAAATAAAGGAGGGGTAGCTATACCTATGTCACACAAAATAGACTTTCCAGGGATGTCCAGCCCATGGCCCGCAGGCCACATGCGGCCCAGGATGGCTATGAATGTGGCCCAACACAAAATTGTAAGTTTGCTTATAACATTATGAGATTTTTTTTCTCATTAGTGTTTGTGCATTTAATGTGTGGCCCAAAACAACTCTTCTTCTTCCAGAGCAACCCAGAGACATCAACAGGTTGGACACCCCTGCAAGGTAAGCCAAACACTATAATAGAGTCAAAGAAAGTCTCTTTGCAGATGACGTGATATTATATATACAAAACCCTAAAAACTCCATCAAAAAACCTGTTAGAATATATTAATTCAGTAAAGTTGCAGGATACAAAATAAATATACAAAAATCAGTAGTGGTTCTATATGCTAACAATGAACTATCAGAAAGATAAATTAAGAAAACAGTACCATTCATAATTACATCAAAAGAATAAAATATTTAGGAATAAATTTAATCAATATGAAACATGTATACATTGAAAACTATAAGACATTGATGAAATAAATTGAAGAAGACACAAATAAATGGAAAAAAAAAACCAAAATATCCCATGCTCATGGATTGGAAGTATTTGTTAAAAGGTTCATACTACTCAAAGCAATCTATGGGTTCAATAATCTCTATTAAAATTCTAACGGAATTTTTCACAGAAATTAAAAAACTCTAAAGTTTGTACAGAACCACAAAAGACCCCAAATAGCCAAAGCAATCTTAAAAAAGAGGAACAAAGGTGGAGAATTCACACTTTCTGATGTCAAGCTATATTATAAAGCTACAGTAATAAAAAACAGCATGGTACTGGCATAAAAAAAGGACACACAGATTAATGAAACAGAAAAGAGCCCAAAAATAAACTCCTGCATCTGTAGTCAATTAAAATACAGCAAAGGAACCAAGAACACGCAGTGGGGAAAGGACAATCTCTCTAATAAATGGTGCGGGGAAACTGGGCAGCCACGTGCCAAACAGTGCATTTCATACCATACACGAAAATAGACTCAAAATGGATTAAAAACTTGAAGGTGAGACCCGAAACCATAGATGTCCTAGAAGAAAACTTAGGGAGTAGGCTACTTGACAGCAGCCTTGGCAGCGATGATTTGGGTCTGACACGAAAGCGACTGCAACAAGCACAAAAACGAGCAAGTAAGGCCGCACACGGCCGGCACCCGCATGTCAGCCAGCCGGCCGCTCACCGGAAGGCTCTGGGGGAGTCTGCTCCCGGCCCCATTCGGGTAGTTGGCAGAATTCATATTCCCCCATCTTCAGCAGTGATGAGTCAAACCCTGCACACGTGTCACATCTCTCTGACTTCCACTTTCATGACATTTCTCCAACACCAAGCATTGAAAGTCCTGTGCTCTGAGGACCTTTGTGATTACATTGGGTGGCCTGGATGATACATGATCATCTCCCCATTTTAGGGTGCATACCTTAATGACATCTGCGAAGTCCCTCTGGCAGTAAGGAAACGTACTCACAGGTTCTGGAGATTAGTGTGTGGGTGCCTTGGACTGACCCTCCTGACTACCACAGGGTGCCGGCAGGACCTTTGTTGCCTGCTGACATCAGGGAGTCCTTTGGAGAGACTGCTGTGCCTCCCTCCACTCTTGATGGGTTATTTCCAGGAGTCCCCCAATGATTTTTAGAGAGGCAGTGGGGGGTGGGGGGAGAGAGAGAGAGAGAGAGAGAGAAGCATTGATCGGTTGCCTCCCGTACATGCCCCAACTGGGGATCGATCCGGCAGCCTTTTTGGTAAGTGGGATGATGCTCAGGTTCATCCTTCCCAACAGTCTTTTGGGGCAGATGCCCACCTCCTGCCTGCTGCTCCCACTACAACATGGCTTAGGCTCATGTAAGATCAATGTCATACATACCCTGCTCTGCAAAAATGGGAGGCAGGAGTAGGACATGAAAAAGAGCCGTGACCTCTCACACACTGGGGAGCTCTGCGAGAAGTCTCCTCTAGCATTGTCCCCTGCTACAAATGCCCCTTTGCCCACCTCTAGCCAGTGTGTCTACAGGAAAAGGGAGGTAGCAGTAATGCTTGGTGGTTTGCCTTCTTTGTCAAACCTGCCGCGCAACAGGGAGTTTTTGCACTTAGGACATGACATCCACTTGTGCATTCTTGGCTGCGAGCTATCGCTGTGATAATCCCTGCATTAGTCATCCAGGGGTAAGGCATTTGAAGGATAAGAAGATTGATATATTTTTATATATACAAATTTAGAATCATACTTTTCATACCATTCCATAATTTCCTTTTTACACTTATAACGGCATTCCTGGAATTGTCTTTAAATCATCCACAAAATGATATTCAGTGAACGCATGGTGTCCATACAGAAGAGACAGAGCTCATTGTTGGAAATTTTATAAAATATTGAAGAACATAGCCCGGGCCAGGTGGCTCCATTGGTTGGAGTGTCATCCTGTCCACAAAAAACGTTGCCGGTTCAATCCCCTGTTGGGGCACATATGGGAGGCAACCAATTAATGTTTCTCTCTCTCTCTCTTCCTCCCCACCCTGCCTCTTTACTCTCTGAAATCAGTTTTTAAAAAGACCTATCCTCAGGTGAGGATTAAAAATATTACTTTTAGTAAATAATATTTTTATTTATTATTTCCAGGGGCTGAAAGAAGCATTCAAAGTCATGAAAGGCAAGGACCTACATCCAAGAATACTCTACCCAGCAAAGCTATCATTTAGAATGGAAGGGCAGATAAAGAGCTTCCTAGATAAAGTAAAGTTAAAGGAGTTCATCACCACCAAGCCCTTATTATATGAAATGTTAAAGGAACTTATCTAAGAAAAAGAAGAAGATCAAAACTATGAACAGGAAAATCACGAAGAACTCACAACTATCAACGATTGAATCTAAAAACAGAAACAGAATCACAGAAATGGAGATCGCATGGAGGGCTATCAGTGGGGAAGAGGAGGGAGGGAAATGGGGGAAAAGGTACAGGGAATAAGAAGCATAAATATAGGCACAAAATAGACAGGGGGAGGCTAAGAATAGTATAGGAAATGGAGAAGCCAAAGAACTTACATGTACGACCCATGGACATAAACTAAGGGGGGCGGTGGATGCTGATGGGAAGAGGGGTGCAGGGTGGGAATAAAGGGGAGAAAAAATAGGACAACTCTAATGGCATAATCAAGAAAATATACTTTAAAAATAAATAAATAAATAAAAATATTAAGGAATGTAAGAGTAGTATACAGTAAAGTGCTTTCACATGCATATTTCTTCCTCTCTTTGGTACCAAGCAGTGTAAAAAATCCCACAGGAAGTGTGCAGGCAGGCCCCGTCCACAAGAAGAGTTGGTAGGGATGACCGCCTAGACCCTCAAGCTTATTATCCAAGCTCGAAACTGGACATCATGGTTATTCAAGGGCGAGATGAGGCTTGTTGAGAAGAGATGTCTAAGCTCCAACCAGCGTTCCTTCTCATGAACTACAAGTCTCTCCAGCTAAGGGACAGATGCCTTGAAGCTCGTCACTGTTCCTGCTGTGGTCTGCATGGAGAGTTACAGTTCTTCTTCTCTGTTTTTGGGAAGCCTGCTCAGCAAGCTTCGCTTTCTGGTTTCCCGCTCAGAGGAAGTTCTTACCCCAAAATAGGCTAAGAGTACTATCTTATGGCAGGGATCTGATTTCTAGAAGCACCAATATCAGAGAGGCCAGTGTTAAACAAAAAGCATTCTTTAGTCTTTTCTCTTCTTAATCTTGTGCTGCCCAACTCTTATTAGCCTCTGAAATCCAACCAGGAACTGCATCCTGTAGGAACCGTCTCCTAGCATGTTTTCTTAAGAGCCTCTTCCATTTGCTCCCAAACCTCACCATATTTATCGATAACATTAGTGCCCCTTACACTTCACAGTGTAACTATTTGCTTCCTTATACATCTTCTCCATTGGGGTGTAGGCCTCTAGAGGTGGTATTTTTGTCTCTTTACACCCAAAGAGACAAAATACCTGAGGTCTGGTTCATAGATGATATTCAATGAACATGATGGCTGACTGGCAGGATGGATGGATAGATGGATGGATGGATGGTTTTACGGACATTAGACCCTCACAGAGTAGCAGCCAGGCCAGATTCAGCTCCCAAAGCTTGCGTTTGTAAGTACTAGGTTTATGCCATTCTCCCACCACTAATCAGAATCAGCTAACATCAGAGCCAATCTCTGCCGAATTTTTTGCTTAACGTACATCTTTGTGGGTTTTTCTCCTGAGCATCAGAGCCCTGCTAACAGTACTTCTTACTGTACAGCTAAGATTTGATGGCCCAGTGGCTGATTGTAATGCCCCAGCCTCTCTCCTGTGAGATTCTGGAGGTGACGTCAAGGAAAAAAACAGCGATCATGCTCATCATGTTGCCTAAAACCTGTCATGTAAACAGCATGACTCACATTGGTCTTGTCTGAACTGGAGGCCCGGTAGCACCCTGCCTATGAATTATAATTACCAGGATCTTACTAGACACCCTGTAGGTAATGAGCGATTTCTCTGTGACTCCTTCCTGATGTGTATCTAACCCTGCTGTAATGCAAACCCTGCTGTAATGCAAACCCTGCCACAAAACCACATCCCTAACAAAGAAGTACCACGAGTAGATCTTAGTAAGAGGAGTGGCAGTAATCAGCTTGTCTGAAATGGACTAAAAGGTTGGCATACCATGCTTCTCAAGCAACCCTTGAGTTTGTCGTCAGCCCGTAACAGCGGTATTGCTCACTACTTCCTTTCACTTGCCTTGCTGTGTTGTACGTGTCTCCCTAATGCTATCGACGTGTCTGTATTAAACTACCAGCCTTGGAGGGGCTGGAACTGGGCTTATCCCTGTGTCCACATCGCCTCACACAGTGTGGGTGTTCAATAAGTAAATGTATGTGGGAAGAGTGAGTGAATAAGTGGAAAAAAAATATTAATCCTCTTTGAATCAAATATTACACATAATCGGAATTACCTCTCCAACTAAGAATAATCTTGCCCATCACCTTTCACACATTCTATCCTATATTCCTTAAAGGCCAAAATCATACATAGAGAGGGGCTACTGGCTAGGGTTATAAGTAAGTACCTTCTCCAGCCTTGGATCAGAACAAAATTAACCAGCTCCTACTGTGGTCAGACCCAACATCTTGATTTCCTAAGGACCACTTCTTTGCTCGTTTCTTTTCATTCTGACTGATAAGGTACGTAAAGATCAGTTAACACATTTGGATTAAAATAAGAAGCATGAAAACATAATACTGCCCAAATAGAGATTTCTAAAGCCCTTAAGATGTAGAGTGGGATGCAGAAAGAAGTTCAGAAAGTCAAGGTTAAATGGAATTTACATATTGAAAAAGGGGAACTCTGGCCTTCTATTTCTTAGCCATAGAAGCATCACTTGAAACAGCAGCATGAAACAAAAGCTGACACATTATGCTGGAATTCTTTTGGTGAGCAGTCTGCTGTCCATTTACACAAATATGATTTCTTCAGCAGCCCTTTTTCCAAACACTCTCTGGTGACTGTCATTCAAGTTTCACTTTTTTGAAACCCCTTGTGATTCTAGGAAGCTTCTCTGTTCAGCTGGGCTCTCTCCGTTGCTACGGACAATATCACTTCCACCTCCATCAGTGTACAGTTTTAAACCCAGTCGTCTTGCCTCCATCATTCTCTCCCTTGGGATCTTGATAGAGGTTATTATTTTTCTGAATCTGTAGATCGCTGTCAACAGTATTGACATCGAAACAATATGAAGTCTTCCAATTCATGAACACTGGATGTCTTTCCATTTATTGGTGTGCAAGATTGCCCTGCAGAGCTGTTGGAGAGGGATGCCCCCACAGAGCCTAAAATTCATACAAAAATCTCAAAGGGTTGCAAGTGGCCAAAACAATCTTGACAAAGAAAAACAAAGGTGGAGGCCGCACCTTCCTTCAAAATGTGACTCAAAACCTACTCAAAACCGCAGTCACCAAAACGCTCTAGCATAAAGACAGACACGTAGACCAATGGAATGGCATAAAGAGTCTAGAAATAAATGTATGTTTAAATCATATTATATTTAACTAATCTTTGACAAGGTTGCCACAGCTACACAATGAATAAAGGATAGTCTCTTTAATCAATGGTGTTTAGAAAATTGGGTATCCACATGCAAAAGAATAAAGTTGGATCCTTACCTAACACCATATAAAAAATAACTCAGATTTATCAAAGACCTAAACATAAGAACTGAACTATAAAAGCCTTGGAAGAAAGCTTAGCACAAAAGCTCATGGCATCGAATTTTGCAGTGATTTCTTGGATATGACACCAAAGGTACTGGCTACAAAAGAAAAACAATTGGCAAATTGGAATTAAATTTTTTTAATATTCATCACAGGACACTATCAACAGAGTGAAAAGGCAATCTACAGAATGGGGAAAAGAATTTACAAATTATATATCTGATAAGACATTAATATCTAGAATATGAGAACTACTACAACTCAACAACAAAAAAATTCAGCCCAGTTCGTAAATGAGCAAAGAACTTGAAGGACATTCTTCTAAAGAAGACATACAGATGGCAAACGAACACATGAAAAAATGCTTAACATCACCAGTCATCATGGAATGCAAGTCAAAACCACTGTGAGATACCTCCTCGCACCTGTTAGGGATGGCTACCACTAAAAAATCCCCCCAAAATGGAATATAACAAGTGTCACTAAGGGTGTGGCGAAATTGGAACCTTAGACACTGTTGGTGATATAGCCACTATGGAAAACAGTATGACAGTTCCTCAAAAAAATTAGAAATAGAATCACCGTGGGATCTAGAAATTCCACTTGTGGATGTATATCTAAAAGAATTGAAAACAGGCTCTCAGATATTTGTACAGCCATGCTAACAGCAGCATTATTCGTAATAACTAAAACTTGGAATAGCTAAAAAGTTTCTCGAACTTCACCTGTTCAAACTACGTGTTATTTTCTTCACTAACCCACTTCTGTATTCTAGGACTTGGTCATTGGCTATATTACCCATCAAATGGCCCAACCTGACACCTTGAAATCCACTGTTATCCGTCTTTCTCTCCCTCAGCCCTCAGCCCTGAGGTTTCTAGGGAAACGTAGGTACCTTCTACTCTATGTCTCAGCTCTCCGCCGCTGTCTCTATTCCAGTACATCAAAGACACCTGCAATTGTCTGTACCTGTGTCCCTCTGTCCCATGCCACAGTGAGCACCCGGAGAACAGGACTCTCTGAAAATGAACTTTATATTCCCAGAACTCACTATAGCCCCTAAGTGCTTAGAAGGCCTTGGTTCATTAATTGGAGGAGCTGGGAGAAGAAGAGCACTTTGTAGAAATAAAGACCCGTGTCAGGATCGCAGGCGTCATTGGCTTTCTCAGCACCCACAGTTTACGTTTAGCCCAGCAAAGTTTCTCTGCTTATAAAACACAGAAACTGAATGGTGACCCTCCGAAGGAGAGGGACCGGTTTCCAGTCGGAAAGGTAACACCGCTGCCCGCGGTAACGTTTACAGAGGATAGGCACTCAGAGTGGAAGAAAGGAAGGAAAAGGAGTGAGGGAGAGAGGGATGGAATTTGTGCACCATGTCCCTGGAATCTACACCCTCTCCAGCCAGGCGGGTTCAGGTGCCCAATTATCATGTCATTGAGGGAGAGTCCACGCATCCCCTGTGCCCTGTTCCAGCCTTTTATGAGATGTATTGCCAGGGAAATCTTCCTGTTGGCTAATCCACATCCTTCCTGCTATGAATAGCACCTCTCTTCTACCCTTTCATTTTCTAAGGTTAATACCGAATAGTTGCTTTTCTAATATGCTCTCTTCTCCCATGGTCCAGGCTGTGTGCTACGTTATTTACCCCCATCAGCGCAATTCTGCAACAATCCTGCACAACAATTCTGCAACGTGGCTGCTAAGTTTATTCTTCGGATGGGGAACTCTGCAGGTCCAGGCCTCTAGTCAGCAAGACTAGAGTCACAGTTCAACCCCTTTGTCACCAAAGGCTATGTTCTTCTTTGTAACAACCATCCTACACACCTGCCTGTGCTCCCTTCACTGGGGACTGGCTTACAGTGAGTGAGCGAGTTAAGTCTGTTCGTTAGTTAGCTAAGTAATACTTATAAGGGACTTAGTGTATTCCAGGCACTAAGTGCTTTGCAAGTATTAAATCGTTGCATCTTCATAACAATCTCAGGATTGTTAGATATCACTACTGTTCACCTCTTACAGATGAAGAAACTGAGGCATGGAGACTTAAATTCTCATTTTCCAGGTGAGAGAACTTAGACACAGAGAAATTAAATAGTTTTCCCAAAGTTAGACTATTAGTGGTAAGGCAGGGTCTATTATTTTCAGTTGAGATATTTCTATTTTTAGTATCAAAAGATCCACTGGGGAACTAAATTATACTTGCTAGTTGCTGGTTAAGACATTAATAATAAAATAGAGATGATAATTTAAGGTTAATTTTCCTCACTGTTGGCCTTGAGTCCCTTACGACGGCTTTTAAAAACATGTTACATGACCAGAACCAATCTTGATTTTACCATTTTGAAAATGACTTCTGTAAGTATAGTAAAGATCAGAGGAGAAACCATGGAAGAAGCCACGTGCATTACTGTCTTATTCTAGAAAAGAAACTCAGAAAGACACGCCCAGACTTTTAAGCGACAGCATAGGGATGTCATCCATCAGTAGTGGCTTCTTGAAGCAGCATGTTGAACGGGTTTCTGAAGCCGTGTTGTGCTGCAAATGAAAGTTCAATTATCAAATCATGCGGGAGACTGTAAACAACTTTCTGGCTCCCCGCAAACCTCCTTCCTCCTCTGCGAGGAGCGCCTTTCGGTGCTGGCTGCAAAGATACAACTGCTCTTCCCAGGCGGCTCCCGCCTGTGGACAGATTGAAACCCAGTGAAGTATTTCAGAATAAAACTCAGGATGGCCCATGGTAAAGAAAGTAAACTAACTTATCTCAAGTTCCTCCCGCAGGCCATGATGCAGACTTTCATTTAACTCTCACAAATAACTTGATGAAAGAAGCAGTCCTTGGTCCGTTTTTCTCTGTGGAAGCTAAGGCACACAATGGTCAAGTGGCTTGCTGGGAAGTCAAGTGGCTTCATGCAGACAGCACGAGGCAGAGCTGAGATTCCGCGTGGCACGCCTGTGGAGGAAGGCCCCCCAGCTTCCAGTACCGTTTGGCTGTCCAGCCGAGTGGAAAGGACGGGGCATTATCAGGTAAGGGATCAACCAGCTTATGGCACTGGGACCCTATCTTGGGCTTTGAGGTATCTGACAGCTGTCACAAAGGGGAAGCAAATGCGGAAAGTGGTTTTATTTTCTTTTTGTTTTTTTAAGGCCACCAGTTCATCTGCAGAACAAAGGAAAGTGTTTCCAGGAACTCCGTATCTCTGTGAGTGACAGGTAGGTAATAGCTGACGATACCGTCTCCTGTGGTTTAACGTGCGGCCCCAACAGGCCGTCCACATGCATCCAGTGGCCCTGCTGCAGAAAGGCAGAGCGCTGCATGACGCGTCAGATGAAGGTCGTCCCACAGAAGCTGGTAATGGACCCAGGCGGGTTTAGTCTTGGGGGGGAATGAAAAAACCTGCACTTTCCTGCAAGCCAGAAAATCCGAAGGCCTCCCTTGTGCCAACAAATCATTGTAGGCCCTTCGTAGATAGAGCCCACCCCATGGTGAGTGTGAAACGAAAAAGGGGGAGAACAGGATTCTGCTCATCTTTTTGCATCTGAAGAACAATGCGTTAAGTAGACAAACATGTACTAGGGATCATTTCTAACTTTTATCCAAGACTGGGTTTCGAAGCACATCTGAAAGTTCACAGACTCTGTCCTTGTGAAGCTGGCCTTTCAGCTAATTCCATCTTGTTCTCTAGGTTCCACCCTCTGGAGCAGGGACCCCTACCCCCCGGCCGCCAGGGAAGCTCACCTGAGCTCCAAGCTCTGCCTCCTGTATGTGCCCCGCCCCTTCCACCCCCCACTCTCTGTCTTACATCTTCCATGAACCCAGTCCTTGGTGCCAAAAAAGTTGGGGACCGCTGCCCTAGAGGACCCAGCCAGCTGGGATGTATTTTCTCTTGCAGGAAGAGTGTATGCAGCTGCCAAAGCCACAGATGTTCTAGTTGGCTCTAAGTATTTTTCAGATTAAGATGAGTTCGAATAGAACAAAAAAAAAATTTTAAAGGATAATTTCCAATTACAAGCCTGAGCAAATAAATTTCACACTAATTAAAGGAAGTGAAAGTGTTTCTGTTCCTCTTTTCAACCACGAGAGGTCTTTTCCCAACTTATGTTTTCTTTCTACGTGGTTGGTTGGATACCCAATTTCTGGAACTGTGACAAGACTTTTTGAAGTCAACTCATTCTGAAACTTCCCTGTGGACTACAAAGTCCAGCATTCATGAACCCCCAGTATCAGCTTTAGCAAATTACACACCAGCCCCGCTCTGTGCAGCAGGCCACCTAAGAGATTTCTGCCTTTCAATACATACCAGCGCCCATTCCCTACATTTATTAACCAATAATAAATCACTCAAGTGTTTAACTGCCTTAGGGAATAAGAGGTTCACCTGCAGACCCTAGGAGGTAGTAAAAGACAAAGGAGAAAAGTCACCCCCTTCTAAAGCATATTGTATTTCCCATGTAATGAGATGACATACCAAGAAATTAATTGCTGTCATATTTACCTGTACAGGGGACTCAGCTTCAGATCTTCTAAAGTTTTTATTAAGAGCGTGACCAGGTGTCCCTCACAAAGGAAAACATCTGTTCTACCAGAGGAGCGTGGACTCCTAATCTTTGGGGAGGGAGGAAGGGCTGTGTGCTCAGAGGCAGATTAAGGTCGGCTGAGGCCCCGGGCGCAGAAGAAAATATTGGGCCCCTTAAAAAAGAGAGAGAGACACAGAAAATAAAAGTACATGCCTTCCGAAGTCAGGGCGCAGGGCGTGCGCCTGGTGTACCTGCCGTTAAATCCGCCTCTGTGTGTGCTGTCAGCCAAGAAGTGTTTATTGAGCACAGATGTCACCCTCCACAATGGCACGAGAAGCCCATGATGAGACTGGGGAAGGAGAAGTCACAGGAGCGCCATTTCCAGAACATGCCCCTGAGCTGTCACGTGGCTGACTCCTCTGTGCCTCCTTGAACATTTTTATCTCGGCTTCTCTGTCCTGCTTTCCAACTCTCTCTCTTCCGTCTCTTTAGTCTTGGCAGTGGGCTCCTCTTTCCTTGTCCATCCCTGAAATGATGGTACTCATTGCCATTGGCTCGTGGCCCTTTTCTCGTGTGGCCACTGCAAGTAAGTAATGTTATCCACTCCGGTGTCATCAGTTCCTGCCTTTGACGACGATTCCCAACTCTGTCACAAGGTGAGCTCCTGGTACACAAACCCACCTTCCCTCCGGTCATCTCCACTTGGAAATCTCATTATTCAATGTGTCCGAAATGGAATGTTGAATACCATCCCATTCAACTACTTCCTTCCTCTTTGATACCCAATCCTAGCAAATCTATCACTGCACCCTCAGTCCATCTCACTTTTCTCTGGCCCCACAACCTTTACCCAAGTCAATCTCCACTCTTGCGCTAATTCATTCTCCACATCTCAACCACCATGATCTTTCTGAAAGAAAGAAAGAATGAGAGGGAGAGGAATGAGAGAGATGCGGGGAGGGAAGGAGAAAAGTGAGTGAAAATTCAGGGTTGATGTCTGCCCTGGGTGCGTCATGTCCTTAATGCCCAGCACAGTGTTGGCCACACAGTAGGAGCTCTGGCAATATGGGCTGAGTTCATTAGGAAGTGAATAAATTGTATGTCATTCCTTCTGCCTTATATATTCTCCCACCTCTTCTCCCCATGTGAAAAAACCCTTCCCCATCCTTAATTGTGTTTTGGGTCTCAGGTGTATCATCACTGGTTCATGAAAAGCCCTCTTTCTCTTTTTTCCATCTCCAATCCCCATTCCCATCCACTTTATCCCCACAAAAACTCATTGTAATATGTTCAATATATATCTATGTATCGTGTTGTATATATCTTTAAAAGTATATATACATCAAGGTATATATGTAATTGTGTATTATATACTTATGTAATATATGCATCATAACTAAATATTTTATAAATCTTATATTTATATAAATATGCATATATATTTGCAAAGCACTGTCGCTTTGGGTATGTATGTGTATGAAATTTACTTACAAAAATCTCCATCTTTAATCTCTTCTCTATACTCAGGGAAAAGCACACAGTACTCTCCGTGATGGACAGGTTTGTAAGACGGTGGCAGCATGTCACATTCCCAGCGAGGAGGGCAAGAAGAGGTTTTCTGCAGAGGAGCTCAAAGGCCGAGGATGTTTCAGGCACTGTCCTAGGCCGGAGAGAGAGCATAACGCATGGGGGTTACCTAGGTCTAAAAAAAATGTGTGTGTATCAACTTAGACAGAAAGTGTTCTACTGAATGTGGTCAGCGTTGCTCTCAAGTTCTCTGCTATTCGGGGCTGGGAAAGGGGACTAAATGATACGAGGGGCAGGGGTAGCCGAGAACACAGACATTCTGCCTCAAGGCCCCGCACAGAGACCCAGCGAGCCTCAGACCAGGGCCTCACGAGATCTACTACAAGCGGCAGGTTTCCCTGGTCCTATAGCCTACAGCTAGTGGTCTCAGAGTCCAGAATTACTCCAATCGCACAGAATGCCCCTGGAGCAGGAGGCCCCCCACTTCGCTGCTTCCTGTTTTGTTTCTCAAAGCGCTTTGCACGCCCGAAGGCCCGTTCATCCCTGGAACAGAGCGCGGCCGCGCAGGTGCCCCTTTGGAGCGATTGTATCAGCCTCTGCAGGTGCTGCTGTGGGCGTTTCTTCCCTGGCTCGGGGTTTATTTATTGCCCAAGAGCCGACCACACATACAGACCCTCTGTCCTACCTCCCTTTCTGGCCAAAGCTTTCCATGCAAAACGAATGGGAGGTTTTAAGCCAATGGTGTAGCTTCCACTCAAGCAGATGGGTGCAGACTCGAAGCCCACGAGGCCAATCTGGAAGCCCTGTTGTCAAGGACTGGGTGATCATCACCTCCAGTTGAGCTCTCCTCATTATACTGATCCCTCTTAAGAGGTTATCAACCACTCATTTGGGATTCGTAAGGTATCGCCTTCAGGTTCATAATTTAGCATTTGAGAATATAAATCAACGAATGATGTTATGGGGCTCTAGCCCTTTGGAAAAATAACCAACTCCCCAAGAAATCCCTCTTTTTGTTGTTGACGCTGTTAGAGCTGCCTCCCACTGTCCCCCACTTTGCTACCCTCTACCCCCACCCCCTCCCCAGCCTTTACCACGTTGTTGTCTGTGTCCATGGGCTACACACATGTGCATATATGTTCTTTGATTATATGCTACTCTACCTGAGAATCCCTGCGAAGAAATATGGCTAGCGGATGGACCAGGCAAGACTATGACTGCAGCACACTGCTAAGCGTAAGTGAGAGGGCACAGATGGCATGTTAAAACTGGGTTCCCTGCACTGACGGGAAGCGTGCTAAACAGCACATGTTACTTGGGAGTGGAGGGGCTAAGCGACAGGTCTGCTAACGAGCCCAGGAGGAGAGGCTGAGAGGGAGAGAAGACAAGGTTCTTCATGATAGAGTGAAACTAGCTGTGTCCCATGACTCTGTGCTCGTGACTTAACATCTTTCACTGTGACCTGACCTTAGAATATTTTTATACCAAATTTTGCAGAAACTGTGTTTCTTGGAATTCGATGAGGGGAAAAGGCTATTTCTGATAAAGAAGAATGGAGAAGTCGTGACTTAAAAAAAAACAAACCTGCCCCCTTTTAATTAAGCCCTCGGTGGTATCTGGGAAACGGGGACCAAAAACCAAGACAAGAAAGGGCGCCAGCGGTAGGCCCAGAGTCAGGAGGGCACGGGGGGAGAGTCGTGTTGTTCTGTGGCTGAGAGAAGGAGTGGCAATGCTGTGGCCGAAGAACAACCTTGGGCGCATCTTTCCTCTCCAAGGCACAGATTCTCTCTGCAGGACGTGGGAAAGAGCCGGGAGCTGGAATGTTTCTGTTGACAAAGGAATGGTTTTGTTCAGATCCAGAATGTCATTTCCAGGTGGATGCTGTTTTGGGAAAGCAGCGCTCGCTGGACCATCTGGCTCTCCACCACACACGTCGATCGTGTGCTAGGTGCTGGAGATACGGCGGGGAACATCAGGGGCCCCGTCTGTCTTTATTTTTTAAATTTATTTTTAATTTATTTATTAAATTATGGTTTACCTTCAACATTACTTTGTATTAGTTTCAGGCTTACAGCATAGTGGTTAGACAGTCGTAGTGGTTAGACTCTACAAAGTGTCCTCCCTGCCCACCGCCCACCCCCCGGTATTCACAGCGCCCTCCTGGTACCGTTTATAGTTAGTACAACATTACTGACTGTATTTCCCATGCTGCCCTTTACGTCCCTGGGGCTATCTTATGGGGTCCCCTCTTTTTAAAGTCTACAGCCTATCAGAGCCTCTCTGTTTGAAGAAAGCTGTGAGTAAAGTTTCCTGGTTTTGCCTTTCTTAGAGAACTCCCCGAGTCGTTAATTCCTAGTGCTGTTTTTCTCAAGGAAACTCTGGTCTGGTTCCTGGGAACATGGTACTTCAACCCATGGGGATTAGTTAACTACTTGGGTAGGTTATCAGTTGAGAATGTTTTTTTTCTCTTCTCTCTCTCTCTCTCTCTCTCTCTCTCTCTCAGCAGTGATATGCATTGGTACAATGTTGTTAGCTGATAGTACCAAGACCCTGGGGTCCAGAAGCAAATCCTAAATCAATTCAAATGACACTATATGTGGCTAGACGTTGTGAGATGGCTCTCTCTCTACCCCATGACCTTCTGCTTGCTTTGTTGTTGTTGTTCCTTTTTTTGTGAATGGAGAGGAGTTGCATCACTCCGCAGGTTTGGCTTCACCTGAGCAACTGACTAACTGCTTGAAACTCAGGCAAAGGCTAACAAAGGATTGGGAAGGGTTACAAAGAGGCTCGTGGGTGTGAAAGTGAGTCTCTTGAAAGTTCCCTTTCCCTGCTGCTTCTGTCCTTGGGCACTCCAGAGCTCTGAACTCAGCCCAGGGAGCAGTTCTCCCTTCATTTTTAGGATTGCTGTGAGCTCCAGGGCACTCCAGGGACCCTCCTTTGTCATGGTGAGCCCGCCAGTGGTGTTCCAGACTCAACCCACACGAACAGGGGGGAAGAGGGAGAAAAGCCCTTCCGATGTACAGGTTGTTCACACCATTACGATGCCGTCTGCCAGGCTCGCGGGAGTCGTTTGTGCACGCATCCCTCCTGCCAAAGGGAGAGCACTTCCGGAGAAGGAGGCCGGCCTTATTTCCTTTAGAGAAACTCCCCTCCTTTCCCTCATAGAACGGAACGCAGGTTTGGCGCGCTTCGCGGAACGAAGACGTGAATGAACAACGCCGTTGGACTTGCGTGCAGCACGTTACGACTTCCCGTACAGTCACAGTGGGCATCGGGGTGGTACTTCACGAGTTTGGGGGCTGTGTTTAGACACATTATTTTATTGAGTTCTCAGACTGTTAGGTAAGGCAGATATTTTTAGCACCCCTGTTTTCACAGGTGCCAACACTTAGAGTAAGGGTAAGGGAACTCTCCACTTCATACGGAACTAGTCAATCGAATGGGGATGCGAAGCCAGGTGTTTTGATTACAAGTAAATGTTCACCCAGCCACACTTGGCACTCTGGGAAATAAAAGGAAATGTTCGAAGGAGGGGGCTTGACTCAGATTCATTCCAGAATAGATAGGCCTGATGTCAACCTGGACCCACAAAAGATGGTCTTAGCTCTTCCTAAGAACAGCAGGCAACTCCTTTTTGTTTATCAAAGCAGCATAGAGTTTTGGAGTTAAGGACTTTTGAGCAGTTGTTTTTGAGGCAACAAAGGGAAGGCCTGTGAAGAAGAGGACATGGAAGGAGGACAATCAGGTTGTCCTGGGAAGGCTTTGGATGAGGAAGTTGTCTGGTATCGATCAAAGACAACAAGACAGTTAAACTGGGAAAAAGAAATAAGTCATCCAAGTTAGAAAGGAAGAAGTAAAATCATCTCTGTTCACAGATGGGATGGTCTTACATGTAGAAAATTCTGAAGATCATACACACACACACACACACACACACACACACACACACACACACACACACCTGTTAGAGACAATCGGCAAATTCAGGAAAGCCCCAGACACAAAATCAACACACGAAAATAGTTGCTTTTCTGTACCCTAACAATGAACAATTCAGAAATGAAATTAGGAAAACAGTTTTACTTACAATAGCATCAAAATGAATAAAATATTTACAAATGAATTTAAGGAGGCAAAAAAATCTGTACACTGAAAACTATAAAACATTACTGAAGGAAGTTAAAGAACACATAAATAAATGGAAAGCCATTCCATCTTTATGGATTGGAAGACTTGATTTTGTTAAGTTGACAGTACTACCCAAAGTGACTTACAGATTCAATGCAATCCTTATCAAAATTCCAATGGCATTTCTTTCTTTTTTTTTTTTTTGGCAGAAATAGAAAAGCTCATCTTAAAATTCTTACGGGATCTCAAAGACCCCAGAATAGCCAAAACAATCTGGAAAATGAAGAACAAAGTTGAAGAACTCACACTACATGAGTTTGAAACTTACTACAAAACTATAGTCATCGAAATCCTTTTTTAGAATAATTTGTGAAAGATTGATTCTTTTTTAGATGTATGACAGAACTCACCAATGAAACCACCTGGACTTGGACTTTTATTTAGGAAAAGTTTTTAAGTTATTAATTCAGTCTATTTGTATAGTTTTACTCAGCTATCCTATTTCTGTTTAAGTCCATTTTGATAGTTTGTGTCCTAGGAATTTTTTAATTTAACCTAAGTTGTAAAATGTTGTCATACAGAGATACATATAGCACCCCCTTACAATCCTTCTCTAAGTTTGCTAGCTACGTCCCCTTTTTATTCCTTATATTACTTTCGTAATTTCAGTATTCTTTTTTTTTTCTTGGTAGCATAGGTAAAGGTTTGTCAATGTTATTGATCTTTAAAAAAAAAACAACAAACCAAAACCCCGAATTTTGTCTTTGATTTTTCTCTGTTGTTTTTCTATTCTGTTTCATTTATTTCTGTTCTAATTGTTATTGTTTCCTTCATTCTGCTTGATTTAGGTTTAGTTTGCTCATTTTTCTCTGAATTTCTAAAGATAGGAGATTATATTATTGATTTGAGATCTTTCTTTTTAACTAGGCACTACAACTATAAATTTGCCTCTTAGAACTAATTTAGCCACATTTCAGAAACTTTATTACACTGTGTTTTCATTTGAATTTATCTCAGTGTATTTGCTAACTTTCCTCATGATTTATGATTTTCTGTTTGATTCATTGGTTATTTAAGAGTATGTTTAATTTCCACATATTGTGAGTTTTCCAAATTTCTTCTCACTGTTTATTGCTAATATAATTCAAATGATATGAAAGAAAATACTTTGTATGATTTTGAGCCATCTAAATTTACTGATCCTTTTTTTTAATGGTCTAGCATATAATATATCATGGCAAAAGTTTAATGTGTGCTTAAGGAAAAAATATATATTTTGCTATTGTTGAGTGGAGCATTTTATAGCTGTCAGTGAAATGTAGTTGATTAAAGTTTTGTTCAAGTCTTCTAACTCTTCGTTGACATTTTGGCATTGAACCCTCCAGCACTATTGTTTAGTTCTCCATTTTTTCCCTCTAACTCTGTCCAGTTTTGCTTTATTTATTTTGGGACTTTGTTGTTAGGTGCATATATGTTTATAATCAATATGTCTTCCTGATGAGTTGATGACTTTATCATTATAAAATTTTTTTGTAACAGTTTTTGCCTTAAAATCTTACTTTTCTGGTATTGCTTAGCTACCCTGGCTCTTTATGTTACTTTCTGCTTTGTGTATTGTTTTCCATTATTTTCTGTTTAAGGCACGTTTCTTGTAGACAACGTATAAATGGTTCATATATTCTCAAATATCCTGCCAACCTAGAGCATTTCAGCTATTTATATTTACTGCAATTATTTACAAGGTAGGGTTTATGTCTGCCATTTTGCTCTTACATATTTTCTACTGTACCAATTTGATTCCTTTGCTGTTTCTGTTACTATTATATTTTTAAGTTATTTTAATAGTGGGGATTAAAATTAGCAGTTTAACTTAATGTAGCTCAGTTTAATATTAGCTTTATTTCAGTAGTACATAAAATCTTTGTTTCACTACACCTCTGTGTCCCTCTCCCTTCCTTTGTGCTATTATCTTCATACAAATTATATACTTACACATTCCAAGTATATCAGTTTTATACTTATTACCATATTAAATTAGATAAAAGAAAAGTAGAAACAAAATATGTTTATACTATCTTTTATATTTACCTTTGTACTAACGTTTTCCGCTGCTCTTTCTTTCTTCCTATAGGTTTGAGTTAGCATCGAGTGTCCTTTCATGTCAGCCTGAAAGGGGTTCCTTTAGTACTTCTTGTTGGATAACTCTGCTAGTAACAAATTGTCTCAATGTTTGTTGGGACATGAATACCTTCACTTTCCCAGGACAGTTTTGCTGGATGGAGAAGTCTTCACTGACGATCTCTTTCCTTCATGACTTTAAATATGTCATCTAACTGCCTTTTGGCCTCCATGGTTTCTGATGAGGGTCCTTTGGATGTGATGTATCACTTCTCTTTCTGCTTTCAAGATTCTCTTTTTGTATTTGTCTTCCTCAAATTTGACTATAATGGGTCTTTGTGTAGATCTATTTGAGTTTATCTTACGGTTAGTTGAGCTTCTAGGATGTGTAGATTAATACTTTTTGTAAAATTTGGGGATGCTAGGGCCATTATTTCTTGAAATATTCTTTCTCCCCCTTTCTATCTTCTCTTCTCCTAAGACTCTTATTTTGTGTATGTTCATATTCTTGATTGTATCCACAGATCTCTAAGGTGCTGTTTATATTTTATTCTTTTTTCTTCTTCTTTCTACTCCTAGACCTGAAAAATCTTAACTGGCCTATATTCAAGTTCAGATTCTTTCTCCTGAAGCTCAAATTTGTTTTTGAGCACCTCTAGCATTTCAGTTATTTTCAACTCCACAATGTGTACTGAGTTTTTTTTAATTACTCATTTATCTTTATTGATTTTCCTTAATAGGTAAGATATCGTTGTCATACTTTCCCTTAATTTTTTGTTATTTTAATGTAGTTATAATAGCCAATTTAAAATCTTTGTCTACTAAGTGTACCATTAGTCCCCTCCCCTCAAGGACATTTTCTCTTGGTTCCCTTTTTTATTCCTGATAGGTGTCATATTTTTATTTTTATTTGCATATCTCATAATTTTTGTTGAAACTGTAGATTTTAGATACTGGATTGTATATTATAACAACTATTGTGTAGGACCACCCTCCCCTCCAAATTGTGTGTGTTTTTTGCTGGTATTTTGCAATATGTAGCCACTGAGTTGTCTGCTTGGGTTTTGTTTTGTTTTTCTAATTATTGTTTTTATTTTTAAACTGGGTTCTTAGGGATCATTCTTAAGTCAGTATTATTTAGTGGTTAGCCAGTGATCTATCAGAAGATTTCCTTAAATGCTTTGTCAGTATGTCTCTCACCCTTTGCCAAGGGGATCTGTGTATAGAGGTATGCCTTTAAATTTCAGGCAATTTTCAAAACAGACTTCGCTTTCACTTCCTGCTTGTACAGGACCTTAAGGTCAGGCAGGCACAAAATGGAATGACTAGAACCTTCTCCTTTCCCAGGTCACGTCTTATGCATATATGTACACTAACTTCCAGATGCCCAGAAATGTCTCAGAGCATTTTGAAGTTCCCTAGTTTTAGTCATCTAGACTTCTGAGACTTCCTTATAAATTTTCCATCATGCTCTTCTGTCGCTTAACTGAACTCATAGCCTTGCACGAACAGCTATGATGTTTTCTGCAAATTTTTATTATTTTAGGTAATGTCCTCAGGAGAAGGCTCTTTTGTCTTTGAGCTAAACTCTCAGTCACATCAAATAGCTGCTAATTCGTCCAAAATATTGATTGCACTCTCTGGATGGGGCTTTCGGTCAAATTTCAGAGCTACCAGTCCTCTCACCAGATGTGCTACTGCCGACCCTTCATGTGTGCCACTCCACTGGGCTGCAGGGGGAGATGGGCCGGGCCTCGTGCACGTACACGACACCACTGCCTGGCAGAGGCTTAATGGTTTCTCTCGAATAAACAGCTTTCCATTTGTTCTGTGGCCCTGGTTAATTTCCAGAGTTCTGACATGTTTGATCTTATCATTTGGTTGATTTTTTATGTTTTTGTGAGAAAACAATTTCACTGACTTTCTCACTCTGCCATCCTGGAATACTTCCCAATTTTAAGCGTTGCTTTTTATCATGTCTGTGCTTTTATTACAATAATATGTGGTAATGTTAAACCAGTGTTCCCTTGTCTTTTTCTAAGAGCCAGGCTTGGCCAGCTCAGATTTTAGGGTTTCTTTTCAAATTATAGCTTCTCCCACAATATGGAAATAGTACCCCTTCATCTATTAAGCACGAAGAAGGAGGAGCTGATGTGAGAGAAACTTATGCCAAGAAGGTGGAAGTAGGTCATTAGTTGCACCTTTTGTCCTGATGAATTATGGGAAATAAGAGAGAGAAGAGCACGGTAGAGAGATCTTTCTTTGTTTTCTTCACTTGGAATGAATCTCAAGGGGAAGTGACTCAGCAGAGACATCCAGACACAGATGCCTGGGGACCCTAGGGGAGGGTGCTCAGAAAGATGACCCTAAAGTATCTTTCTTCGTTCCCCAAGGCTCGTACATTGTAATCAACCATGTCACCAGATGTTGCGGTGCTGATGGGGCAGCGGACTGGCTAGGGCCCAGGGTATAAATAGAATGGTTGCCACAGTTAACGCATCATATCAATGCCCTGGACTATGGGTTCTAGCCACAGGTGCTTGCGTGTCCTCCACGAGGTCAAGTAGAACAAGCTGCACCTGAAAGGTCACCAGTCCAGGGAGCATTTCCGAATGGCTGCCCCATGACAGAGTCCAGAGGTGACCAATAAGGTTCTAGAAAACGCTACATGAGTTCCAAACATTCGTCTCCCCTCTCACCACGCAGTTATCCTGGGAAGAAAGCAGGGGAAGACAGCAGGAGTAGAGGTGGGGAGTGGAAATCTGAAAACCATTTACCAAAAAGAGGTTGAGTCATTCAAGATACAGAAATTGAGAAATCGAAAGGCTCTTGTCTTTACCTCCCAGGAGGCTGAGAGGAGATTGTAAGAAAGATCAGAGATTTCATGGAAAATAAAGAAGTTCATTTTCTTTGCATGTCTAAGTGTCATTCAGGTCCATTTGTGACCCATATGTGTCTATTCTCTTTTTCCAAGTCAGACAGAAATATGCTGCTCTCCCTTCCAGCTTGACCTAAGCCTGCTGTCCCCAGCTCATCTGTCACATTCTTCTCCCCTTCCTCTTTTCCTCGCTGGTATTCCCCACAGGAGTGCTAGGGCTGCGGCCCACTGGCAGCAGCGAATTTCTATGCTTGTCCTCAGCACTGGGAGTCTCCATGTAAGGCCATCGGCCCACATCAAGACAGAGGACCCCCGCACCTCCGTTTCCTCTGCCTTGAATGCCCCCCACCTCTTTCCCCCTTCTCCACCTGACTGCTTGTCCCTCATGAGGCAGCTTGAACCTCTGTCTCCGGTCTGAGTCAAAGACCAGTCCCCTGGGCTCCCAGGGCGCGCTGCCCACCTCCGCTTTCCTCCCCGCAGGGACACTGCACGTGCTCCCTCACCCTCTCTTCCCCCACCGGCCTGCCAGCCCCCGGGTGCCTGTTCTGTGTCATTTGCTTTTCTCAGCACCTGGGAAACAGATGGCACTGGGTGTTTATTACTCTTGTTTCCACGTCTCAGATTTTACTACTTTGTGCTCTTGGTTCACTCAAAATATTGAATACCTGTCATTGGTCTGTCATCACTACCTACTCAGTCAATAAACAAAACCCAATCCTTAAGTTGAAGACCTTATAATTTTTGCGGGACAGATGAGTACACATTCAAAATACAATGTGTTGAGTGCTTTAAGGGAAAAAGTAGTGAGATTAGAATAAACAAAGCCCTGTCTTTCAGGAGGGATCGAGGTAGACTTCATATAGAAGAATATGTTTTATTTGAATCTAAAAGAATGAGTCAAATTCTACCAGAAAAGTATTGGTGGGGGAGGTGGCAGCCATTGATTAATATATGAGAAGCAAAGAGAGAGAGTTCAATTGACATGTTTAACGTGTATCCTTCCATCTAAGAGCGGAAAGGATGGGTATAGGTTGACTAAAAGCCTTAACTGTATTTACCAGTTGGAAACTAGGAGATGCTTGAATTACAACCCCATGTCCTCGACCTGAGCTTTTAGTCACAACTTCATTTCTCAGTGAAACTACAGACGTCATCATTATGTTTAGCTCGTGAGAGGCTTCCGTTTACCCAGGCCATCACAAAGCTGGGAAAGGATCTTCGGTGGCTTCTCTTCCCAAATCCCTGAAAACGGGGACTCCTTCCTGGAGTACCCATGTCAGGGGCTCCTCCCCGAGTCAGGCCCATATGCTGGCCATGTTTCTTCTCGTATTCCCTTAATAAATGCTAAAGATAGACGTGTATTGCCTGATTCTAAATGTCACCTTTACTCAAAACCATGGCGGTAAACTATGAAGATAATATCAGAAGCACACCTGGATTTTCTAACACATGCTCTGGTTTCCAAAGTGAATAATAGGGTGAGGGAGGTGATTTTCAGTGTGTGAAATTCTTGAATATTCATGCACATGACATTCGAAGAGGGCTTTGCATCTCTCCTCTTCTGTGTGGGTGGGTGGGTGGGGTAGGTGTTTTATTTGTGCAGACTTTACTCTGCTATTTCTCTTCCTCTGGTTGAATAAATCTCTGCCTCTTACATGCTTTGCTATGTCTGTAATTCAATCAGCTACCATGTCAATAAACATTCTCTGAGCATCTACAGCGAGCTCTGAGCTCTCAAGGTAAAACACAGACGGCAGCAATATAAAGGATAGATAATCGAAGGCCTATTTGAGCAGACCAAGATACCTACAGTGAAGGCAAAATAATATGCACAATTCAGGAACATTTTCATAAATGTAACTTGATAAAACAACATTTTACTGAGATGCTGCGAGTGACTAGATACCAAATGAATGCTAAAAAATATTAGGTGCTTTTAAAATCAGAGAGAGAGAGAGAGACAGAGAGAGAGAGGAAGTCTTCACAGGGCAGCAGGAGGTCAGGGGAAGAGTGCGCAGAGGGGAGGGGTTCTGGCGATTTTGGCCTGAAAGGAGAACGTGCAAATTGGTGGATGAATGGTGACCTTTGTGGGGAGTGGCAGGGATGTGAATTGGAAAGGACATGCAGAGCACTTCTGGGAGCGAGCAACGTTGTATTTTTGTAATTAGGTGGTAATTATATACACGTTTATTCGTTTTTTGGCACATTCTGTATGTGTTAAATTCCTCAATAAAATAGCTTAGAAAAGAGACCGCTCGGTGGCAGAGGGTCTATGAACTGAAAGCTAAGCTGTGCTAACTGAAAGACTTGGATGGGGGTGTCAGGCGTTAGTAAGACATCAGTTATGGCTCTCAGGAAGCTCCAAAGCCCGGGAAGGAGCGAGAGTGACTGGAAGGGAGTCCCAAAAGGGACACGAGGAAGAGATTATGAAAACTGCATCCAGACAATGACGAGGCACTTTGACTTTTCCCAAACAGAAACAGAGAACCACTCAAGGGCTTTAAGGGAAAGTAAGGTCCTAGTGAGGACAGCATATCTCATGAAGCGCAGGACTGTTTCAGCTTTCTCACATACATGTTTTCCTTCCCCAGTAGTTCTGAGCGTTGGAATAGCTGTGTTGCAATCTTAGAATATTCCCCAAAATGGTGTACAAAATCACTGGGAGTACACGTGATAAACCCAAGTTAGCTACTTTAATCTTTTTTGTTAGACTAGAAAGAAGGCTCGAGAAATATTATTACTTGAACCAATGATCGGATACATTATCTTAATGTCCTGAGCTTCCTAAAACCTGTCGAGGAACGCCCAGTTGTGGTAATACTATTAGACCAGCTCCTAAAGTTTGATTGGCTCCTAATGATGTTTATCCCATCTCTGTCTCCTCTAATCCCTTCACCAGACCGGGAAGATCTAGAGCTCTTTATAGCAAATGGGCCTCCAGCCAATATATATCCCTGTAAAAATAGAACCGCAAGTTGAAGAGGAGCCTTGGCTCTGAGGTTTCCTTACAAGCGCCTGTGGGTGCTCCTTTGCAAGGGATGCATTCGAGTCGCTGCCTAGAAGCCAGGTCTGAGGACACACGGGTGGGAAGAAGGAAAAGGACAAAGGACCAGAAATCATGTCGCTGATGTCAGCAGTTCCTCAACTTGGTAACATTTGCATCATATCTGTAGGGGAATATAAGAATACGAGCTATTTTCAGAACTTTGTTTTCCACATTCTGACAAGAATCCTTCCCTTTTATATTTTCCTCAGGGGTGGTTTTCCTCCTCCGCCGCCCGCCTATAGTTTGAAGTGGAAAATGCCCTCTAGCAGAAAGAAGAGGAAGGAGGCTCCAGAAAGTCTCAGGAGGTTTCAGTTTTTACAGGAACCGTGCTGGGTTCTGCACATCTGTGTGCATGTGCTTTTGAAGGAGGAAGGGAAAAAAGCGTGGGCAGAGCACACCCTTTCCTAAAGAAGACTTTATCCTCCTCTGCTGACCCGAGACACACTCAGCCTGAGGGGAGACTTCAGGGCGAACCTAAGGAAAAAGCCAGGTCCAAACCGAGGCCCGCTGTGAAAAGCCGTGTGAGCCTCCTGTCTGTTAAATGGGCAAGAAAATAAAGATCGGCCAGCAGACAGGTCTGGGAGTCTTCTCTGTCCACCGCCACGGATGTGCAATTCCTCAGGCCTTTTTCCAGAAAGAAGAGCTGCGCCTACGCGGGTGGGGGCAGAGTTCGGGGTGGCAGTGGCCTCCTCTGTGCGGGCCGCCTCCTCACATTCTCCGGTCCAGGCGTGGAAAGAAAAAACACAGGGAGACTCGGGAGTCCTATTCTAAACTCCTGAAACATCTACATCAAACTAAGAGGCTGCTAAGTTAAATGTATTTTATCATCCTGCATGGATCGTAACAGTTTAGAAGACCAAGTTCAGCTTCAGAACTTGCAGGCCCTGCTCAGAGCTCTGCGCTCCAGTGCAGTAGCTTGAGTGAGCGGGTCCCCAGCCCTGGCCCAGAGCCCGGTCCCCCTTCCCGGCTGCGGCTCTGTTCCCGAGCGTGACGAGCCGTGAACACGCGTGTGGGCACTCCACCCTGCGCACGCCAAAGGCCTGGGCCAAAAGGTTTGTAAGCTTCACTTCATTAAAATTAGAAATTTCTGCTCTGTGAAAGATAGGCAAGTCAGAGACGGAAAGAAAACACCTGCAAAAGACACACCGGAGAACGAAATGTTATCCAAAATATACGAAGAATGCTTGAAACTTAATAAGCAAACAAACAACCCAACTAAACCAAGTAGGCGGAAGACCTTAACAGGCACCTCACCCGAGAAGATATGCAAGTGTCAAATAAACATATGAAAAGATGCTCCCTATATGCCGTCAGGGAAATGCATACTAAAATAAAATGAGATACTAATACACACCGATTCAAATGGCCCAAACCCAGAAGACAGACGATACCAAATGCTGGTGAGGCTGATGTGGGGCAACAGGAAATCTCATTCATTGCTTGTGGGAGTGCAAAAGAGCACAGCCACTGCAGAAGACAGTTTCGTAGTTTCTTACAAAATTCAACATACTCTTACCATGTGACAGCTGTTGCACGCCTTGGTATTTACTCACGGAAGCTGAAAGTTTATATCCACACAAGAGCCTGCGCATGGATATTTATAGCAGCTTTATCCACAATTGCTGAAACTTTGAAACACAAGATGTCCTTCAGCAGGTGAATGGATAAATAAGCTGTGATCCACCCAGACAATGGGATATTATTCAGCATTAAAAAGAAAGGAGCTATCAAGTCATGAAAAGACATGAAGGAACCTTAAATGCACCTTTCTAAATGAAAGAAGCCAACCTGCGGGGCCTACTTACTGTACGATTCCAACCATATAACATTCTGGAAAAGCCAAGACTCTAGAGATAGTAAACAGATCTGTGGGTTGCCAGGGTTTGGGGGAAAGAAGGGATAATAAATAGGCAGAACACGGAGGATGTTAGGGCAGTGAAAATACTCTGCGTGACACCATAACGATGGACGCATGCCGTTATGTATTTGGCATATGCAGATGCATGCCATCCGTAAAACGCACACCACCAAGAGTAAACCCTAACGTATACTGTGGTTCTGGGTGACCATGATGTGTCAGTGAGGCTCATTAACTGTAACGAATGCACCACTCTGGTGGGGGATGTTAACAAAGGGGGCGGCTATGCATATCCAGGGACAGGCAGTCTGTGGGAAGTCTCTGTATCTTCCTCTCAATTATGCTGTGAACCTAAAACTGCTCTAAAAGTAGAATCTTTTTAAAAATTGACCATAAAGTCATGGGTTTATTTTTGGGCTCTCTTCTGTTCCATTGATCTATATGCCTGTTTTTGTACCAGTACTGTACTGTTTTGATTATTATGGCCTTGTAGTATAGTTTGATGTCAGGTAGCGTGATCCCTCCAACTTTGTACTTTTTTTCTCAAGATTGCACAGGCTAATTCGGGGCCTTTTGTGGTTCCATATAAACTTTTGGAATTTCGTTCTAGGTCTGTGAGATATTTCAGTTGGATAGATACATGCGAAAAATGAAACTAGACCACTACTGACGCTATCCACAAGAATAAACTCAAAAATGGATTAAAGACTTAAATGTAAGTTGAAAAACCATAAAAATCCTAGAAGAAAATATAGGCAGTAAAATTTCAGACATTTCTGGTAACAATATTTTTCCTAATATATCTCCTTAAGCAAGGGAAACAAAGGAAAAATAAACAAATGGAATTACATCAAGCTAAGAAGCTTTTGCATAGCAAAAGAAATCATCAACAAAATGAAAAGTGAACCCACTGAAGAGGAGAATATATTTGCCAATGATACATCTGATAAGGTGTTAATTTTGAAAATATATAAAGAATTTATACTACTCAACACAGAGAAGACAAACAACCCAGTTAAAAAATGGGCAAAGGATGTGAATAGACAACTCTCCAAAGAGGATAGATGGCCAAAAGACATAAGTAAAATCTATTTTTAAAAAAAATCTAGACAAAACAGAAACCAAGAAAACAAACAATTTTTGATCAGCCATGTGAGATGAAAAATTGAATTATCTATAAGGCATTTTCAATAATGCTTACCAGAAAGTATTGATGCTAGAGTATCATAGAGTATGAAGCCATAAATGTAGGACTAATTATGGTAGAGGAGTGTAAGACAGTCACTGTTTCTATCTTACTTTTATTTTTTAAATTATATTTCATTGATTATGCTATCACAGTTGTCCTAATTTTCGCCCTGTGCCCCCCTCCACCCAGCACCCCCACCCCTCAGGCGATCCCCACAGCATCGCTCATGTCTATGCGTCATGCATATAAATTCTTTGGCTGCTCCATTTCCTGTGCTGTACCTTACATCCCCATGGCTATTCTGTAACTACCTATTTGTACTTCTTAATCACCCCACCTCTTCATCCAGTCCCCCACACCCCTCTCCCACCTGATAACCATCAAAATGTTCTCCATATCCATGACTCTGACTCCATTCTTCTTATTTGGTCCGTTTGCTTTTTAGGTTCAGTTGTTGATAGATGTGCATTTCTTGCCATTTTATTGTTCATAGTTTTGATCTCCTTTTTCTTAAGTAAGTCCCTTTAACATTTCATATACTAATGGTTTGGTGATGATGAACTCCTTTAGTTTTTCCCTTGTCTGGGAAGCTCCATATCTGCCCTTCAATTCTAAATGATAACTTTGCTGGGTAGAGCAATCTTGACTGTAGGCCTCTGCTTTTCATGACTTTGAATATTTCTTGCCAATCCCTTCTAGCCTGCAAAGTTTCTTTTGAGACATCACCTGCCTGTCTTACAGGAACTCCCCTGTAGGTAACTAACTGCTTTTCTCTTGTTGTATTTAAGATTCTCTCTTTATCTTAACCTTTGGCATTTTAATTATGATATATCTGGGAGTGGGCCTCTTTGCACCAACCTTGCTTGGGACTCTCTGTGCTTCCTGGACCTGCATGTCTATTTGCTTCACCAAATTAGAGAGGTTTTCTTTCATTATGTTTTCAGGTAGATTTCCAATACCTTGCCCTTTCTCTTCTCCTTTTGGCACCACTATGAGGCAAATGTTGGACCTCTTAAAGTTATCCTAGGGGCTACTTACACTATCCTTGTTTTTTTGGACTCGTTTTTCTTCTTCTTGTTCTAATTGGTTGTTTTTGCTTCCTTATGTTCCTTATCATTGATTTGATTCTCAGCTTCATCCACTCTACTGTTGTTTCCCTATAAATTGTTCTTTATTTCAGTTAGTGTATCCTTTGTTTCTAACTGGATCTTTTTTATGCTGTTGAGGTCCTCACTAAGTTCCTTGAGCATCCTTATAACCAGTCTTTTGAACTCTGCATCTGATAGATTGCTTATCTCCATTTTGTTTAGCTCTTTTTCTGGAGTTCTCATCTAGTCTTTCATTTGAGCCACGTTTCTTTGTCTCTTCTCTTTGGCAACCTCCCTGTGTTTGTTTCTATGTACTAGGTACAGCTGCTTTGACTCCGTGTCTTGGTAGAGTGGCCTAATGTAGTAGGTGTCCTGCAGGGTCCAGTGGCACAGCCTCCCATATCACCTAAGCTGAGTAATTGAGGTATGCCCTTCATGTGGGCTGAACACACCCACCTCTTGTAGTTGATCCTTGGTTGCTGTTGGCAGGTCAACAGGAGGGATTTACCGAGACCTGTCAGCTGCAAGGATTGGCTGTGATCTCTTACCACCAGCCTCCGCCCTCCGTGGAGTGTGAGCTGTGCAGGGGCAGGGTAGTGGTGCTGTGACATGGTCTGTAGCTGTCTACTGGGTGTGCAGGCTCTGGGGTTTCCCAGGTGATGCACCCCAAGGTGTTTGCCTGGGACCACCCTGCCTGAGCCATAAAGCAACCTGAGATGGCTGCTATTTGTGCTGGGCTTGGAGATTCCCAGGCAAAGCCAAGGTGTGCATCTAGGCCGGCTGCTGCTAGTGCTGGGCCTGGGGCTCACTGAAGCCAGCTGTTGCTTGTCTGATAGGATTTTGGAAGGTGTGAAGCATTAGCCAAAACCAGCCATTCATATGGAAAAGTGGCTTGGGTGGGCTGGTAAATTGGGTAGGGTAGTGTCTCTGGAGATCTCCAAGGTGGATCAAACAGTGTTAGCCAGGTTGATGGAGCTTTGGATATGGCACCAGCCTGCCAGCCCTGTCGAGGGAGGGTTTAGGAAGGGGACAATAGCCTCTGCTCACCTTGATACCAGCCACTTCAGTTTCTCCCTGTATACCACTGGTGCTTTTCAAGCTGCTACCCCAGTGCTAGATCTCATAGGGAGTCAATCTGAGTAGATGAGTATGTGTGTGGGCTCTTTAAGAGGAGCTGCTTGGGGCTCCAGAAGTTTCTTCCAGTAATTCAATCCCCACTGGTTTTTGCAGCCAGAAGTTGTGGGGAATTATCTTCCTGGCACTGGAACCTTGGACTGCGGGACCTGGTGTGGGACTGGGCCTCCTTGCTCCCGAGATATCCCCCCCAAATTTTTATCCACCACACGTGGGTGTGGGACCAGCCCATTCTGCATCTGCATCCCTCCTACCAGTCTGGATAGATGTGGTTTCTTTAATTCCATAGCTGTCAGACTTCCATTCAGCTCACTTTCTGATGGTTCTGAGTGATGGTTGTTCTATATGTTAGTTGTAATTTTGATGTGGTTGTGCAAAGAGGTGAGCCATGTCTCCTATGTCACCATCTTGACCGGAAGTCTCGATCTTACTTTTAAAAAGATGTTGCTATGGACTGATTTATGTGCCCTAAAAATTCATATATTGAAATCCTAACCTCCAATTTGATGTTAATAGGATGTGGGGTCTTTGGGGGCGATTAGGTCATGAGAACAGAACGCTCCTGAATGGGATTGTTGCCCTCATGAAACAGACCCCAGAGAGCTCTCTTATCTTGTCACAGGTGGGCACAGGTAACCAGGCTCTTGGTGCTCACAGACAAAGAATTGAACCGAACACACAGAAAGTTTATAGCAGAAAGAGAGCAGATTTATTAAGCCATAGTGCACGCCACAGAGCGTGGGCACAGGCCACCTCCGGGCAGAGGTTGCCCTCAGGCACTGGAGGGCTTCTACTCTCATAGGGTGGGTATTTCCTGGCTGGTTTCCGTGGGCTTCTATTGCGCATGTACAAGTAGCTATACTACTTTAAAGCCACTGCACATGTGGTCTCCCATGATTTTCCTTGACTGGCCACGGGGGAAGGGGATCCCACAATGCTAATTTATTATAATGCTATTATAATGAAGCAAGGGTCATGGGGCATCTTCTCTGCAGGTGCAGTCATGTTTCCTGTATCGATGTCCTTAGCCCTGGGGCACCTCTGAAGTTTCCTCCTTCCTGACTATCTCCTGCCTCAATCCCATCCCCCATGTGGGGACATGGAGAGAATACAGGGCCATCTGTGAACCAGGAAGTCCTTGCCCGGCACGAGTTCATGGATCTTGAACTTCCCAGCCTCCAGACTGTCTGTCAGAAATAAATTTCTGCTGTTTATAAGTCACCCCGTCTATATATTGTTACAACAGCCAGAACAGACTCGAACAGATATCCAGGAAGAAAAAATAAAATAAAAACAAAACACAGTTGATGCCCCGCCCACTCCTACCAGTTTCTGTATAATAGTTTTTAATAGTTTTTCGCATTCACAATGTTCCACATACTTGCTACGTAGAGATTATCTCTGGCAATTCTCTTTGTCCCCATGTCAGAGATGGGGTATGAAGAGACCCAGAAGGCACGCAGGTAGTACTTACTGGATCCAGGACTTGAACCCAAGCATCTGGTTCCTTAGAACACACTCTTCAGCACTAATTCTCACAATCACCCCAGATCCTCACTCAGCATAGGAGGAAGAAGCTGCATCCTAGTCCCGATGACTGGTCCTGCAGCCAGGGCGGATATGCTTACTCTCTGTCCTCCTTTGTAAAACAGAGAAAGTGGTTTGTTCTCCCACGTAGGCTGCTCCAACGGCCGGAGGAAGTAGCTACGGAAGTGCCAAGCACCATGCCAGGTATTCAGCACGTGGCTCCTTCCTTCTTTCTTCGGCTACTTGAGCATTTTCTTTGATTCATGCTTGCTTGCTTGCTTGTTTTTGTGGCTACTTGAATGTGCAATTTCCGGTAATAACAGTGATTTTTTTTTTCCTGGCATATTTACTAACCAGACACTTCCCTCCACCTGTCTTAGGTCTTCCATTTGTACCCGGATCACATGATTGCTCGTTGTGTTTGTTTTTATAAGAAACCACCACAAATCCTTGTTTTTACAGGAAGGAGGAGGCAGGGTGTGACCCTTAAAGTAAATGCAAGGCCCCACGGGCTGTCTAGCTGTCACCACCCCTGGAAATGCTCTTGCAAAGCACATGTCTTGTCTTTTTATCGTGGGTCAGCAGCCTGTTCTGACGCAGAAGGGCCCTAGTAATGTCCTGAGAAACTGCTCAGTTCCTGCAATTGCCATTTAAGGGCTGGCATGTATCTAGCCTGGACTGCCTCCGACTTTCTGTAACCGAGCCTCTTGAGACGGGGCAGCTTCCTGATTTTGCAGGTGGGCCACAAACACACCGTGGGAAATAAGGGCGCCCTCGGTGCTGGAGGATCCACCGTCTTCCCCACAGTGAACAAGCTGTTTTATTCTTTGCGTAAGGTGGTCAAAAGCAAGACCCTGCGGTAGAAGGGGGGAAAGACCTGCTCCTCACATTCGGAGGAGCAGGGTGGTCGGGAACGGATCCCGCCCCCGCCCCCCGCAGCTGCTTCTCATGCCCAGTGGGTGGGCCAACCTGAGCTGCTCCTCCCGCAGGGAAGAGAGGCCAATCTTTATCCTAATCAGCGAAAGTCCCTCCGCCTGTTCCGCCCACCAGGGGATCCTCCTGGTCTGGTCCGTGATGAGCCATTTGCATCACAGCTGCGGCCTGCCAACGAGCAGAAGCGCCGGAGGCTTGTGATCTCTGCCAGTTTCTCTGAATTGTTATTACTTTTAAAAGTGATTACCAGAGGGAACTGGGGGTGGGGGAGGTGGAGGAGGGTAAAGAGACTTGACCTTGGGTGGTGAACCCGCAATACAATATTATAGACGATGAATTACAGAATTGTACACCTGAAACCTATGTAATTTTATTAACCAATGTCACCGCAATAAATTCCAAAAAAATGTTTTAAAAATATGTGTGCATACATACATATCTATAGCTATATAGAGACAGAGG